>JXCR01107281.1:0-17647 GCA_002079205.1 Phalaenopsis hybrid cultivar | reverse complement strand
ACCACTCAAAGAGTGATCATTAAAGTTATTTATAGAAGTATGGGCAATATTGATGGCTTAAATAATGATGTTAAATAAAGATATGCTAACGATATAGTTAAGAATGACATATCCAAGAATGTATTATAAGTTATGAAAAAGATAGCTCGAGTGTAAGTTAGTATATAATGTAGGTCTTAAAAGTGATGATAGTGACATAAGCTAGGTCATAATGCATGCTAGGTTACAACCTAAGTTTTGAAGGAGACAAATGTGGTACAAGTGAGGCTAATGGTCGGGGTATTTATGGAGGGAGTCATGGTTAAATAAAGATAGCAATGTAGACCTAGAAGATGGTTACTATACTACAAAAAAATGAGGTGCATGTATAGAATAAGATAATTGTGTCATAATCCAAATTGTAGTGATGTTGGAAACAATGTCTAAGATGAAAATGAGGTTGTGATATGGATCTTGAGATAGTTGATTGTGATGCAATTGAGGTTTCTGCATAGATCTAGAAGTGATGATTGCATTGTGAGTACAACAACAACACAATGATCAAAAGGATATGATAGTTATGGAACAAGTGAGGATGGGACATATATCTAGAGCGTAGATGCTTAATGTCAATGATTAACTCAACTATATGTTGACGAAGAACACAACTTGATGTTAATGAATGATTCAATTTTGTATTAATAAATAATACAATACTTGGTGCATCTATTGATTGTAATGGGAAAACTTATATCATTCAACCATAATGTGCATTGAATATTGACATGAAGACTCCTCAGAGATTATAGTTCGGTTATTATTTAATCTTATTTTCTTCTTATAGATGTGCAATGATGTGTTTTTATGATGTTTTTCTCATGATTGATGAGTAGAAGGACAAAAGAAATTGAAGTCTTGGTCCTAAATATTGATCAACAAGAGAAAGTGGATTTCTTAATGATGGTACCAAACTATGATATGCATAAAATAAAGTACAAAGTATTAGAGATGTGGATCATTTAAGTTATGGACATTCGCTTATATAATAAACTGTGAGTAAAAGAACATTTTTTTATTGCAAAGACTAGAAAAAAATTGTGAGTTTTAACTTTGTTTAAATAGATTCTTTAATAGTGAATTATGATTTATGAAAGGTCTTTCTTAACTTATAGAAGCATGCTATTGTTACTATTTTTTGATTTTGGTAACATAATTAGGGCAGTAAACGAGTAGAACTTGAGCGAGCTCAGGCTTGGCTTGTGTTTGGCTCGTTCGAAATTGTTCGTATTCGAAATCGGCTCGTGTTAGAAAACGGCTCGTAAACAGTGTGTTCGTGTTCGACTCGATTTAAATATTCGTGTTTGTGTTCGGCTTGTGTTTGACTCGAAATTGGCTCGTTAAAATTAAACTGAAAAAATAGATATTGAGTGTTGATTCGAACCTAAACTGAATGTATGTAAAACAAGGCGCATAACCACATTACTACAATAGTAGCTACGATTTAAACTTAGATATAAATATATATAATATATTATTATATAAATTATATGTGTAATATATTATTATATAAATAAATATATATTTATATTTTATTTCGAGCTAAAACGAGCCAAATACCAGCGAATAAAGAGTTGTTCTTGTTCGGCTCGTTTATAATTCGAGCTTTAAAAACTTGTTCATGATCGGTTCGTTTACTTAACGAACGAGCCGAACACGTGTTGTTCGCGAACAACGAGCTTTTTTGACAGCCCTAAACATAATGATCAAATGCCAAGATGATTTTCTTTTGAGAGGCAGAGACGCCACAACTTAAATGCGACAAATGAATCAGAATTGAATGATTTAGAAGGTTAACGTGGTTGGATGGAATGATCCTTCTACTGAAGAAGAAGGCGGCATGACATCGAGTCGACGGGTGAGATCCTGCTAAATGGAAATCAAGTCTATTGAGGAAAGCCAGGATGATCCTCCTTCTTAAGAAAAAGATGTGGTGGAAAAGAACTTCAAATAACAACTAGATTTCCATAATTTTCATGCAATATTATGCCACACAATGTTGCAAATGCGTGCCACCATCCTTTTCATACATTACATGTTTAAATAATTTGTATTTCAATTAATTACAAATGGATTAGATCAAGAAATGATCATATAATCCCACTATCGGTTGATCAGATTGATCCAACCATCCTGCATATATATGTATGTATGTATGTATGTATGTATGTATGTATGTATGTATGTATGTATGTTTAAATAATGATATTTTTGGAAATGAAAGATTTAGATTGGTGGTATAAATGTAAAAAGTAAAGTTTAGGTAATGAACATGTGCTGCTGATTTTAAAAATTATTATCATGCAGTGTCGTTCAAGCTAATAAAAGTGAATGTGGTGAGTTTTCTTATAGTTTTTAGGAACGTAGCATCTAAGCATAATTTATTAGAAATTAATAATGTTAGTCTCCCAGCCAACCTCTATTTAACATTAGAAGTCAAATATAAGAATATGGTCATGTGAAATCATTATATTCATTATTATTATTTTAGTTTCTTCTCAATGGAAGCTTATTAAATTATATTTTTCAGCATAAATAATTTCAATAAAAATCAGGCATCCCAACTGTTCATGAAACGCATTTTTAACCTAAAACCCTTTTTTTTATTAATATATTTTCATCTGAATTTCAATTCAATGATTCCAAACCCACCCCCAGATGATAAATTCAAATAATTCTATGGGTCAGTTTGAAGCAGCTTATTTGGTGCGGTGACGTTTTAAAAATGCATCTAGCTTGTTTGGTAAACTGTGTTTTGACAGCTTATGCATTTTTAAAATACTGAAAACATCATTTTCACGCCGCACCTATCCTNTATATTTTTCAGCATAAATAATTTTAATAAAAATCAGGCATCCCTAACTGTTCATGAAACTCATTTTTAGCCTAAAACCCTTTTTTTTATTAATATATTTTCATTTGAATTTCAATTCAATGATTTCAAACCCGCGCTAGATGATAAGTTCAAATAATTCTATGGGCCCGTTTGGGGCAGTTTATTTGATGCGGTGGTGTTTTGAAAATGTACCTAACATGTTTAGGTAAATTGTGTTTTGGCAGTTTATGCATTTTCAAAATGTTAAAAATAATGTTTTCAAGTCGTACATATCTAGGTGAAGTACGAACTTTCTGGGTGTGGTCTGACTTTTTCAAAAAAAATAAAAATTTATAATGGTGATCGCATCTAGCATATTAGCAGATTGTCCAATAAGCTACAGCTGCCTCAAAGATACCCTAAATATATATATAAAGTTTTGAATGCATTCAGAAACTTCTAGAAAAGCGAACGGATGAACCGCTCTAATTACACAAACGGTTTTAAAATTTGAAAAGTTTTTTTATTTAATGAAGTAAATAAATAATAATGAGGAAAATGAAATTACCGGCTCACAGAGCTCGCCGGAGAGTCCGACATCGGCGAGGCTCCGGTAAACGAGTTCATCAGAGAAGCGAGTCTGCGAACCACCGCCGGAAAATGAATTAGCACAGCTATCGGCGGAGCAGTTACCTCCCGTCTCCTCCGATCGTCCGTCTTCCTCGGCGGCCATCATCTCCGTATCTTCTTCCTCCTCGCCGGATAAATCCAGCAGCTCTTCGACGAGAAAAGGGTCTCCACCCGCTTTCCCCTGCTTCTCCGGAGACATCAGTGCGGTTCCCGCACGGCAATTGCTTTCCATTTCCCGATCAAAGTTAGGGTTCCGGCTTTCAAAACTCCGGAGAGGAGGGGAGGGTTCGTTCGCCGGAGAGAAAATGAAGACGGATAGGCTCATTTGCGTTCTGCAGCTGTAGATGGTAAAAGCGCGACCGAACAAAGTGGCGGGTACAGAGTAAATAAATAAACGAGCATTATTTGCATATCTCTGACATTTACATATAAATGTATATAAATTTAATTATTTATCTGTAAATATATAAAAGTTATGTGACTAAAATGCTAAATGCCGCCAACTCAGCTGTATATATAAATTCCCTCAATTTCAACGTATATATATATCAGTTAAGGGCTACCGGGTTTTCTTCTAGCTATCCACATCCAGTCCGCTGATTTTACGAAACTGATGACATCGGACGGCTTAGATTGCTCGAGCTATTCAACGCCGCACGTGTCAGGGATTGCGATATTTATGCGACGTGTTTCCGGAACATGAGTTGTTTATTTTAAATAACGAACCTCGAATTTTGATTTATATTTATGAGTCAAACGGAATTTTTTTTAATTGGTTTTTGGTAATATTTTATTGGGAGTTTTCAATCGTCTAATAAATGGCGATAAATTTTAAATATTAATTCATAATTATGGTGGGAATGTTTAATTTTATTTTTCTTAAAATGCAACGGACATTTCTTAAACTTGGAGTTTTTTTTTATGTGAGAGCATCAAATAAAAAAAGAAATGTTTATTTATTTATTTTTTTAATTAAAAAATAGTTGTTGTAATCTCACTTATTATGCTAGAAAAAGGTTGGTTGATAAGAAAAATGTTGCGGACGAAGAGGTGAGTCGTTGCATAATGACGTCGTGTTATTCACGCTGTCCCGTCGTCTGGATATCTGAATGTCGGACGTAATACATTAAAATAATATCATTTTATCTTTTAAAAAGTAAAATACACCTTCTTCATGTATACGTAAGCTAGTACGAACGTAAAAATTGAAATTTATTTGTTAGCTATGAAAATACATAGAATTGCTTGGTATATATGTAAATCTTCCAAAAAAAATAAAACAAATAATAAAAAAATATAACCCAACGAAATTTTATTATAAAAAAGTCAAATTTGTTCGTTAGAAGATAATTAAAAATTAAAAAAAATAATTATTTTAAATTATTTTCTTAAACTCTACTCTTTGCTGGATTTTATATTTTTAACCTTTGTAATTGAACTTGTTAAGGCAAAAAGAAAAAAAAGGCTCTGAAAGCGAAGGTGGGTAGTGGTGCTTTGCTTGGCTTGGACGCATAGCTACCAGCTTCAATTTCTTACGGAGTTCTAACAATTTTAGTACACTGTACACGTGCGAGCCAAATGACAAGTAGTGCTCTTGGCACCACCGGAGCCCTGAATTATTTGATTTTCTTAAATTATTTTTTTTCAAGTATTTAAAGAGGTTTGACTATTTAATTTGATGAAATTATGTGTATATCTTGGTGCATTTTATATGATAATATCTATTTTCAAAATTATATATATTATTTATTAAAAAAAATTAATCAACTTCTCACTTTCTTATTATTAATATGAATAATGTCATTATACCTTTAAATTTTTACATAAATACCACGTTACTTAAACATAAAGACATCTTATTTCAAATTGAAAGTTAAAATGGTGATATTTGTTTGGTAGAAATATAAAAAAATAAATATAGATATGGTAGGTATGTAAATATATAGAAATTGGGTGGTATGTACGTTATTATTATTATTATTATTATTAAAAATGGGTAAATGGATAATGTTTGATAGGTCTACGGAGAAAGGTGGCATGTGATTGATGGTTGCCGGGCTCGTGCAAAAGTTAAAAGGGTTGGTCGGTGGTTAGCGTTAATTTAGCCATCCGCACGTGCTTGCTTCATGTGCTCCCGAAGCTTGCGGACCTATATCACGTGATTACGGCACGTGTGCGCGTGGCTGGCTACGTAATATTCTGACTTCTTAGCATGCATCAACAGCATTGGGAAGATTTACACATGTGCCACAGAATTTGCATGTATTTACATATTGAACCTCCAAGATCTATTATTCATGGTTTCTTCCGACTAAGATGCTTAATTGGAAAGATTTCTCTATTATGATGAGATAGATCTTATCTTCAACAAAGAAATGAAAGATGGTTTTTATGGGCATATTCATTTGTTGAGAAATCTTTCTATTGTGCTTTTTTGGGGTCTTCAGACAAACTGACCTCAGTAAGATGAGATAGATCTTATCTTTTGGGGCCTTTAGATAATCATTTCAATTTGTGATATTGTAATCTTATCTTAAACTAACAAGTAATAAACTTATCTCAATTCTAGGGCTGTCAAAACAGCTCGTTGTTCGTGAACGTTCGTGTTCTTTTCGTTCGGTTAGTTAAACGAACCAAACACGAACAGTGATGCGTTCGTTCGTGTTCGAATTGGGTTCGTCAATGAGTTCGTGTTCGATTCGTTCGATAAGTAAATGAGACGAACATGAACAAACTTTTTTCGTTCAGTTAGTTAAACGAACCAAACACAAACAATGATGCGTTCGTTCATGTTCAAATCATTATTGTTTAAAAGATAAAATAATANAAAAAAAAAAAAAAAAAAAAACAACCTGAAATCTGCCTTCCGAACTGTCGCCGTTTCCCATCTGCCGGCCAGGCTTTGGCCCGCGTTTCCAATTCGGAGGGCCGAACCCACGTTTCAAATTCCAGGCTGCTCGACAGCCCATTAAAAAGTANAGCAATTAAAAAAAAAAAAAAAAAACCTGAAATCTGCCTTCCGAACTGTCGCCGTTTCCCATCTGCCGGCCAGGCTTCGGCCCGCGTTTCCAATTCGGAGGGCCGAACCGACGTCTCAAATTCCAAGCTGCTCGACAGCCCATTAAAAAGTAAAAAAAAACTTATTTGTCCGTTGCGCTTGCGGGATTCAAATCGAGATCAAGAGATGATGGAATTACTCCGACAAAGATAGGCGCGTTTATTTGATATTTTATCTACATAGATTATAATTTTAATTATTTAAATGGTTAATAATATATGATAATACAACTATAAGAATGAATAGATTGCTCCGAATTTTAATAACTTCGTGAGAAAATATTGTTCTCGCCCGAAAATAGGGTTGCAACTGATAAGCCATTAACAAATTTCTTACACAGAGCACCAATCTCGAGGCATGACACAAATCTTAAGTCAACATTTGAGCAAAAAATGTTCAAGCTTTGATTAAAACTCATCTAGAGCTTTTATTTCTCCAAACTTGCAGTCACTTGACTGGATTAATGAGACAGACACAGTGATACCAAAATTATCAAATTCAAGTCAAATCAAGCNCGAGGCATGACACAAATCTTAAGTCAACATTTGAGCAAAAAATGTTCAAGCTTTGATTAAAACTCATCTAGAACTTTTATTTCTCCAAACTTGCAGTCACTTGACCGGATTAATGAGACACACAGTGATACCAAAATTATCAAATTCAAGTCAAATCAAGTTCAGATCAAGTCATTAAATCATTTTTACAAGCTTTCTGGACACATTTAGAAAGTCAAATGAATGTCGATTTTAGCAAGCCNAAGTCATTAAATCATTTTTACAAGCTTTCTGGACACATTTAGAAAGTCAAATGAATGTCGATTTTAGCAAGCGTATAGTTGAATCGAGTATCTCGACAAGTTCAATCCAACGAATCTAATATCACTCAATTTTGACAACGTTAAAACAATAAATGCTCATCAAATGCCGTTTGATCGAAGGAAGCTTTTCGAACTGTCCGATCAAAATAATTAATATTATTGTATTAATTGCACGAGAGATTCATTCGGACCGTCCAATCAAAATAGTTTATCTTGTTGTATTAATTACACGAGAGACTCTATAAATAAAACGTGACCCTCTCATAAGGATAGGGATGAGCTTGAGGCTTAAAGAAGAGCTTAAAGTTTTGAAAATGTGCTTAAAACCAACACCATCACTGTTGACTGCTATCCACCACCACTGACATCTGTCAACCACCGTCGACCATCGTTGATCCCCACCAACTTCCATCGAGCTCTACACACGGCTGTCGACCACCATCAACCACCGTCGACCACCACTGACCGGATGACATCAATCATTATTATTTGTCGTTTGTTTCTAGTAGTAAATTCATCAACAAATCGACATTATAACTTCAGAGATCTAGTAATCGTTTCCCGCCTATGGGACAAGTGGTTGCAACTGTAATCATTTTTTTATAGTGAAACTCTTCAGCTTGGTAGAACCCCATGATTTTTCCCTTTTCAAAATTTTCACGTAAAAACTTCTTGTATCATTATTAATTATTTTCACTTTTTCGGGTGTATGTTAAATCTTCGTACCACACTAAGATAATATTGTATCACTCTAGTGCCCTAAATTTTCCGGCAGTCTAACAATACTTTTAAATTAACATACTCCCATCTATTTGGAGGAAAATAAGCACACATCTCTTCAAACTCCCAATAACTTTGCCCCTAATAAATGATTTCCTTGCTAAATTCTCCTTCGTCCTCCTCCCCGGCCGCCGCCGCCGCCATTCGCCTCCAGTCATGCTTCGACCAATTAGAGCTGTCGCAGATCCACGCCTTCGTCCTCCGCCGCAATCTCCTCCTGCTCCCCTTCCATTGGAACTCCCTNGGGGGGGGGGGGGGGGGGGGGGGGGGGGGGGGGGGGGGGGGGGGGGGGGGGGGGGGGGAGTGGGGTGGTTTTGGGGACTTTGTTGGGGGCGTGTGAGAAGCACGGGGAGGTGAGGATTGGGGAGAAGGTGGCGGCGAGGTTGTTTGAGTTGGAGCCATGGAATGATGGGGTTTATGTGGTTCTGTCGAATATATATGCAGGGGAAGGGATGTGGGAGGAGGTGGAAAGAGTCAGGAGCTTCATGAGGAGGAGGAAGGTGGGGAAGATTCCCGGCTTTAGTTTCCCTCATACTTCTTTCCTTGCCTGCAGGGAATGAACTGGTTTTTTTTTTCTTTTTTTTTTTTTGGAATTTTTTCTTTATTTATTATTTATTTGGGGATGGTAATGGTATGAAGGAATGAATGATAATGAAATGTTTAATAGGTAAATATGAAAAAATAAAAAATAAAGTGTATTATATTTTGTTCATTTTCGTTGCTCTGTGGTGCTAGAAGTATGGAATTAATTTGCTNGAGGAGGTGGAAAGAGTCAGGAGCCTCATGAGGAGGAGGAAGGTGGGGAAGATTCCCGGTTTTAGTTTCCCTCACACTTCTTCTTTCCTTGCCTGCAGGGAATGAACTGTTTTTTTTTTCNGGTGGCGGCGAGGTTGTTTGAGTTGGAGCCATGGAATGATGGGGTTTATGTGGTTCTGTCGAATATATATGCGGGGGAAGGGATGTGGGAGGAGGTGGAAAGAGTCAGGAGCCTCATGAGGAGGAGGAAGGTGGGGAAGATTCCCGGTTTTAGTTTCCCTTACACTTCTTCTTTCCTTGCCTGCAGGGAATGAACTGATTTTTTTTTTGAATTTTTTCTTTATTTATTATTTATTTGGGGATGGTAATGGTATGAAGGAATGAAGGATATTGAAATGTTTAATAGATAAATAAGAAAAAATAAAATTTAAAATTTATTATAGTTTGTTCATTTTCGTTGCTCTGTGGTGCTATAAGTATGGAATTAATTTGCAGGGTGAGACGATAAATTTTTGGGGTTAGTTTAAAACCCCCATATATTGCCAATTACTCAATTGCTTGTCGACTTCNTTCTTTTTTTTTTTTGGAATTTTTTCTTTATTTATTATTTATTTGGGGATGGTAATGGTATGAAGGAATGAAGGATAATGAAATGTTTAATAGATAAATAAGAAAAAATAAAATATAAAATTTATTATATTTTGTTCATTTTCATTGCTCTGTGGTGCTAGAAGTATGGAATTAATTTGCAGGGTGGGTGAGACGATAAATTTTTGGGGTTAGTTTAAAACCCAAATATATTGCCAATTACTCAATTGCTTGTCGACTTTAGGTTTTTCACACTTCATCAATGGAGATGAACCATTTTACCTTTTAGGGCTGTCAAAATATCTCCTTCTTTGAGAATATCTTGTGTTCGGTTCGTTATAAAGCTCGTATTCGATTGACACACTAATTTAACGAGCCGAACACATTTTTTTTGTGTGCTCGATACTTGTTTTACCTTGAAATGCACATATATATATATATATATATATAATTTAATTGAGTACAAGGCTACAAAAAATCATAATCAATTAAAATTATTAAATAAAAATTAGAATAAAAATATTTTAAATTATATTTAAATGATATTTTAATATAAAGATTAAGATTTAAATTTTGCCATAACCCTCAACATCCTAGCATGATTAAAGTTGTCAAAAAGATTTTGTTCGTGAACAGCTCACTTAAACAAAGGAGACGAACACACACTTTTTATGTTCAAAATATCAACAAATCAAAATATTTCTTACACCCTTATTTATACTTATGAACTATCATATCATGAGATCTTCGTCGTATCGCTAGACTTCGCCAGAGCTAGTTCGACCATCAACTTACACATCTTATTGGGAGAAGGCATCAAACTGCAATAAAAGTCATTAGATGTAGACATCAATGACAAAATTCCACTGTTTGGAAAGTTCATTAAAAAAATAAAATTTTTGAGCCTGTGTAATCAGATGGGAGGATAAACGAAGATGGTAGGATTGCCAAAGAAGGGAAGCAACATCGTGCTGTTGAAGAAGATTGCCAGCGAAAGAAATATTGAAGATGGAGAAGGATGCGTTAACAGAAGTGTTAATTTCATAATATTAAATTTTGAGGTGTGAGATGCATCAATAATACCTAAAACCCATAATTTATGAGAAATAAATGTACAAACTAGACCATTTTAATAAAAAAATCTCTGCAACAAGGAATGATGTATTCATTATTTATCATGTTTCAAGCAGACATTCATCATCCACTAGATTAATGTGGGTAATATGATAGTTAGAAATCCATCATATTTTATCATAAAAACATTTCTACAAAAGTTTGTCCTCCGCAATGCCCCAAAGCCTGCCTCCATGAATTCCCCCNTAAAATATAAAAATATTCACAAACCAATATCAACTCATTCTTGAAAACCGACATCTATAAATAAATAAATAAATAATAATAATAATCATCATAATAAAAGTAAACATTCCTCGCCTTTATGATCTTATCTCCAACTTAATTCAAAAAATTCTTTCTGAACTGTGGGAGACCAAAGTGGTAGATTTAGCAGATAAACCCATAACAAGGCTAAAATCCCATCCTCCTGCAATCTCAGGCAAGCCATACAATCAAGAAGCTCCACCATACTGTGTGAATAAACAGACTATAGTTTCTTAGGAAGGTTGTACATTTTCTTTAAAAACTTTGAAGCAGCCTCATCGTTCNAAGAAGCTCCACCATACTGTGTGAATAAACAGACTATAGTTTCTTAGGAAGGTTGTACATTTTCTTTAAAAATTTTGATGCAGGGTCATCGTTCCGATGACACAAAACCCTCAAAACTGTATTGGCTTCAGCCGGGCTCCAGTGACCTGAAGTCGGAGGTAAAGGGTACTTGGATTTCGCCACGGAACCATTCGTCTCTGCAATTATGTGTTTAAACCGTTCAATTAGGGTTTCCGTTTCGATTCTAAAGAGGGGTAGCACACTCTTGACTTGCGTTGCAGCCTTCTCAACCACTTCCATTGGCAACCCATCTCCATCAGCATAGTAAACGTCTTTCAGTGCCTTGAAATCATCCTCTAGGATCTGAGAGTCGTGGCGGGAGAAAGCACGAGATGGGCCGCCCGCGAGAAGAACGAGTAGAAATCCATCGAAAGAAGCCTTCATCAGAGCAGTTATTACACGGTTTCGCAGCCTTTCATGGACGGTGTTAGATATTGTTTCCAGGTATAGATCAACCTGTTTAAGCAGAGGATCTATCCTTGATCCAGAGGCGTCGCCAACGTATAGAGAATCCCATAGAACATGGCTCAGATCACTGAAAACTACTTTGTATGCTGCGGTTTCACACAATTGCTGAATCCCTTCCTGGCAAGCGGCAACAGTGAGATCAAATTTGTTTTCAAACCCATTCGTGATGTCTGATTCAGCGGATTCCACATTCCTTAAATAAGTTTTTATTTTCTTCCCAAAGTTGTCTGCTTCTGTTCGGATGTGATGAAGGGTGTTCATGCGGACGCATAACTGCAGCAGACCAATGGAAACTTCGCCAGTTACTGTTCCAACCTGCGAATTTCTCCTCTGCAGATTTTGTAATTTATCCTTTTTCTTCCAGATTTTTGATCCAATTTCAACTCTGGTTAATGAAGGAAGCACAGGAATGAAACTATTTCGTGTTCCTGAAATCAAAATCAAGTCCTTAGAGTGCAGGGATGGCCTAAAAGGTTGTCAATTTGTAGTCTTTTCAAACTTACCGCATCCAGTTTTGGCTTTTGTTGCATAATGTTGCAAGCTTTTATCTAGCCCAATCATCAAGTCTGGAAGCAAAGCTGCATGCATTGGTATAGGCAGCTGGAAAAATGCATCTAGGGTTTCGACAACCAATCGGAGAACTTCAACTCCAGATGGCGCACAACGGTCCCTATTGGTTGACTTAGGGTTCCATGCCTAAAATGTTCGGAAAATAATCTAATAAGCAGTACTGCATATGAAAATTAATCAAAATATTACTGTACTAGCTATTGAACTGAACTTGAGCCGTTTTTGGTATGTTTAAGCTTGCATGTAATTTAACAATCCTCAACTACAAAATATACATCTGCTAAACCACATCTAGCATGAATACNATCTAATAAGCAGTACTGCATATGAAAATTAATCAAAATATTACTGTACTAGCTATTGAACTGAACTTGAGCGCCGTTTTTGGTATGTTTAAGCTAGCATGTAATTTAAAAATCCTCAACTACAAAATATACATCTGCTAAACCATCTAGCATGAATACGAAAAAAAATGAAATTCTGCTGATAAGCAAATTAAAAAACCTTCAAGTGATTAAACGTACCAATAAACATTCAAGCGAGCGCACTACTTCTGCAAAACATAATCAAATTTGAAGCAAAATAAATTATTGATTTGCTCATGGAATTCATTTGAACATTAACAAGAAGTTTGTCNACCTTCAAGTGATTAAACGTACCAATAAACATTCAAGCGAGCGCACTACTTCTGCAAAACATAATCAAATTTTGAAGCAAAATAAATTATTGATTTGCTCATGGAATTCATTTGAACATTAACAAGAAGTTTGTACACAAAGCAATGAAAATCATGGTACTAATAAGCAGCCTCTCGTTGTCCTGACCTTCACCATTTCAGCATAAGATGCAAAATATGCTTGTAGGCTAATCTTTACTGCTTGATGAATTCACTTTTAAAAGCATTACGTAGGAATCAAATGGGGTCAATAAGAGAGAAGAANCGGAGAACTTCAACTCCAGATGGCGCACAACGGTCCCTATTGGTTGACTTAGGGTTCCATGCCTAAAATGTTTGGAAAATAATCTAATAAGCAGTACTGCATATGAAAATTAATCAAAATATTACTGTACTGGCTATTGAACTGAACTTGAGCGCTGTTTTTGGTATGTTTAAGCTTGCATGTAATTTAACAATCCTCAACTACAAAATATACCTCTGCTAAACCATCTAGCATGAATACAAAAAAAATGAAATTCTGCTGATAAGCAAATTAAAAAACCTTCAAGTGCTTAAATGTACCAATAAACATTCAAGCGAGCGCACTACTTCTGCAAAACATAGTCAAATTTGAAGCAAAATAAATTATTGATTTGCTCATGGAATTCATTTGAACATTAACAAGAAGTTTGTACACAAATCAATGAAAATCATTGTACTAATAAGCAGCCTCTCTTTGTCCTGACCTTCACCATTTCAGCATAAGATGCAAAATGTGCTTGTAGGCTAATCTTCACTGCTTGATGAATTCACTTTTAAAAGCATTACGTAGGAATCAAATGGGGTCAATGAGAGAGAAGAGNTACCTCTGCTAAACCATCTAGCATGAATACAAAAAAAATGAAATTCTGCTGATAAGCAAATTAAAAAACCTTTAAGTGCTTAAATGTACCAATAAACATTCAAGCGAGCGCACTACTTCTGCAAAACATAATCAAATTTGAAGCAAAATAAATTATTGATTTGCTCATGGAATTCATTTGAACATTAACAAGAAGTTTGTACACAAATCAATGAAAATCATTGTACTAATAAGCAGCCTCTCTTTGTCCTGACCTTCACCATTTCAGCATAAGATGCAAAATGTGCTTGTAGGCTAATCTTCACTGCTTGATGGATTCACTTTTAAAAGCATTACGTAGGAATCAAATGGGATCAATAAGAGAGAAGAGCTTGTATCTTTATATCAAATTCATTTGGAATTCACTTTTAAATTAAAATATGTTTCATGCCGTATGACATTTGATGTGTTACGTGATTTAATATCATGCAACCAAGAAATAATTTTCTAAGCGAATAACCAAAAAAGGCTCAGCAGATAAAAAAATTATCATACCTCCTGCAGCAAGATCCTGTCAACCCACTCCCTTAGCTTATCCACTCTCATTTTCATCCAAGCTTTGCTAAGATTTGCGATGGCAGATTCAGCCTCATATGGAGGCATCTCCCGTATGAGGCCCTTACCACCATCTTCACTATCAACAGAGTCCTCAACAGCAATCCGCACAAGGTCTTTTTCTAACTTGTCCGCCGCCTTCAGTACTTGTACAGAATCAGCAGTAAGATCTGTGACATTGGATATAAATTGCTTCAACTCATTTCCAAAACAAGAATGAAGTGTGGCGACAGCAACACCAGCAGCAAGAGGATGCCATTTCTTTAATATTGGACTAAAAATCTCTTTCTCGTTGTTTGCCAGATCACCAATATCCTTTGCAAGTATGGCAAGAACTGGCACTGAAATGCTCAGATTTTTCGCTGAGCGCCTATTTGAGTCTACCTTCTCCATTATCTAAGTTATAATGAATCAAATTAGATCATCAATATACATTGCCATTACTTATATAGCCTGTATAGCTAGCATTAAATATCAAATAAATCAATATGATCTATTTGCACAACATACTCAGAGATATCTAGCATCAAATAAGGAAACACCATAATTTTATGGACAGCATATTATCTTTTCTTTTTTTAAAAGATGATTATCCTCATTAACATCACTCAAACGGTTTAAAGGACAATCTTCATCTAGAAAATAAAATAATAGAAAAAAGACCACCTTAGTGCGACAACTGTTGTATATGTAACTTTACAAATGGATATTTGAAAGAATTGTCTGAATATCATCTATCAAACCATATAAGGACCTAAGCAATTGCTGTTATATACTTTAATATCTTCTAAATATTAATTTATTTTTGACCGATCATCCCTAATTCAATCAATCCACCATAAGATCCATGGCCTAACACAATCAAATATCTTAAAGAGATCAATGTCAAGTCCGTGTGTAATAAGTAAGAAATAAGAAATATAGGTATCATTTGAACCCGTAGCATTTCCCATTTTTCTTTTTGNCGCCGCCTTCAGTACTTGTACAGAATCAGCAGTAAGATCTGTGACATTGGATATAAATTGCTTCAACTCATTCCCAAAACAAGAATGAAGTGTGGCGACAGCAACACCAGCAGCAAGAGGATGCCATTTCTTTAATATTGGACTAAAAATCTCTTTCTCGTTGTTTGCCAGATCACCAATATCCTTTGCAAGTATGGCAAGAACTGGCACTGAAATGCTCAGATTTTTCGCTGAGCGCCTATTTGAGTCTACCTTCTCCATCATCTAAGTTATAATGAACCAAATTAGATCATCAATATACATAGCCATTACTTATATAGCCTGTATAGCTAGCATTAAATATCAAATAAATCAATATGCTCTATTTGCACAACATACTCAGAGATATCTAGCATCAAATAAGGAAACACCATAATTTTATGGACATCATATTATCTTTTCTTTTTTTAAAAGATGATTATCCTCATTAAACAACNCAATGCTCAGCATAAACCATATGCGTGCTGCCCAAACTTGCCTTTGATGCCATATGAATTTTGTTCTTGCTTGGAAACAGCCATATTTCCTTAAACATAATGTCAAGTAGTAAAAGGGTAAAAGATTATCATTCACGGTCGAGGTAACAGGCGTTTAGACACCAAGGGTAAANTTATATAGCCTGTATAGCTAGCATTAAATATCAAATAAATCAATATGATCTATTTGCACAACATACTCAGAGATATCTAGCATTAAATAAGGAAACACCATAATTTTATTGACATCATATCATCTTTTCTTTTTTTAAAAGACGATTATCCTCATTAAACAATCTAAATAGCATCACTCAAACGGTTTAAAGGACAACCTTCATCTAGAAAATAAAATAATAGAAAAAAGACCACCTTAGTGCGACAACTGTTGTATATGTAACTTTACAAATGGATATTTGAAAGAATTGTCTGAATATCATCTATCAAACCATATAAGGACCTAAGCAATTGCTGTTATATACTTTAATATCTTCTAAATATTAATTTATTTTTGACCGATCATCCCTAATTCAATCAATCCACCATAAGATCCATGGCCTAACACAATCAGATATCTTAAAGAGATCAATGTCAAGTCCGTGTGTAATAAGTAAGAAATAAGAAATATGGGTATCATTTGAACCCGTAGCATTTCCCATTTTTCTTTTTGAAAATTGTGTAAGAGGAACAAAACTATAACTTACAGTTTCCGAACATGTCTTTTAGCACTAAGTTTCAATAATTTAAAGTGCATGTTTCAATACTTTCCCCATATTCAGTTTAAAAGCAAAAGCCCCAAAAATTACAAGGCTCTTCAGCTGTAGCAACAGCAGACTACAAAAAAAACCTGAAGACAACATGATTAATGAAAAACTGAACCCTGAATCCAACTAACAATGGATGACGCATAAGACCCAATAGCTTAATGGGAACTGTATGAGACACCAAAATCATATCTCCTCAATAAATAATAAAAATAGAGCCATGTTACTAGGAATCAGAAAAATCAACAGTGAACTAAAACAACTATGGTTTAAAGAAAGTTTTGTAATCTTTGAAATGGAACAAGATTGCAAACCTGAGCAAAAGATGTTCTAAGTGATGAACGAATATAAGTGTCAATTCTGCTACGAGCTACGTCAGTTTCTTCTCTTCTCTTGCGACGATATTCATGAGAGATGTCTTCCACCAGTATCTTGGCAGATGTCACCCCTATAGAAACAATATGCTCCATGAATTCAATGTTAGAAGCATTGAATGTTTCATGGTAAGTTAAAAGTCTTTTCTCTGTCCATCCCATTATTGAACTCAAGGTTGCACTTAGCATCTTCGAGTAAACCACATCCTTAGCTGATTTAGCATCCTTAGAAACTTCCATTAGTTGGTTATCAGCTGCAACCAGCAAATCAAAGTCCGTTTGCCCAGTTTTCANCGCCGCCGCCGCCGCCGCTCTCTCCGATGACGAAATGTATGTCAGGGGCTTTCCAGCCGTGTTTCGGCACGCGGCGACAAAGATCTCGTACGCTGTCTCCCGGAGCTCCTGATCGGATAAGTTGCATCCCAATTCGCCGAACGGCAAGGGAAGGGACTCTGTCGAGCTCCTCGCCGTCATCGACAAGGAGGAGAAACGCAAGGAATCGGCGGAAGATTCGCTCCTAGAGTTCCCTAGGTTTCCTCTTGAAGCCATTTTAGGGTTTTCGATTCTTCTCTCTCAGGCGAGAGCGAGAAGTAGGCAGAGAGGAGAGAGAGAGAGAGAGAGAACAGGTAACATATGATAAGGACAGTGGGTAAAGAGAAAATATATATTCTCGAT
>JXCR01107278.1:109109-120859 GCA_002079205.1 Phalaenopsis hybrid cultivar | reverse complement strand
GCATTTTCTTTACCCTCATCATTGACTTGGGCTAAGAGGGCTCTGAGAGAGTCATCTAAAGCTGCAGTATAAAGTATCAACGATTTTCCTGGGATAGGGGATGCCAAGATAAGAGGTGTCATTAGATTTTGTTTAACGTCCTCAAAGGGCCGCTGGCATTTTTCTTCCCAAATAAATTTGACTTCCTTTTTAATTAATGCCGAGAAAGGCTCACACCTACCTGAGAGATTAGAAATAAAGCGTCTCAAATATGCCAACTTCCCCTGGAAGGAACATAGTTGTTTGAAAGTTTTAGGAGGAGGCATCTCCAAGGTAACTTTAATTTTATCTGGGTCGATCTCGATACCCCGATGACGGACAACGAATCCCAAAAATTTCTAAGAGGTAAAGTCAAAGGTGCACTTTAAGAGATTCATTTTAAGGTCATATCGTTGTAACCGTTCAAACACGATCCTGAAATTGTACAAATGGTCTATTTTTTGTTTACTTTTGATGACCAAATCATCCACGTAGCATTCTACTTGGTTGTGAATGAGGTCGTCAAAAATCTTCATCATTGCACACTGATATGTTTCTCAAGCATTCTTTAGGCCGAATGACATCACTGTGAAGCAGAAAATTCCAATCGGTGTTTTGAAGTCAACATAAACATGGATCTATCTGATTTTTTTCTTAATAGGTACAATATTAGCCAGCCATATGGGGTACTACTCTTCTTTCACAAAGTTGGCGCGTCTATTAATTTATTCTCTTTGGCGATGACTTGTTGCTCTATTTCGAGGTGAATTCTCCTTGGAGCTTGTTTTACTGGGGTTTTATTCTTGTTCACCCCAAGTTTATTGACTGCAACCTCTGCTGACAGTCCTGGCATTTCATCGTAGCTCCATACGAAGCAATCTTTGAATTTTGTTTATAGTTTGATCAATTATGTTTATTCTTCTTTATTAAGTAGAGAACTTATAAATGTAGGTCGGGGTCATTCTTCAGTCCCAAAGTTAATCTCTTTCAATTCATCCAGGGTATATTTAATTTCCTCCTCAAATCCCGGCGGAGCATCTTCTATTGGTTGATCAGTAGAGTCATCATCTATATCGAGACAATCCTCTTCTAACTCACCAGTAATAACCATGCAAAATTTAGAATCATCAACTGGTCCGACTATACCAAATTCGAGACCCTCTTTTGAATTTGGAGTTCAACTCTTACCATTCCATAATTTTTCAAAAAGTTAAAATTTTTTTTTTGGCATTTTTTTGGTAAGTGTCCCTATTGAATTAACTTTTGAACACAAGACGAGAAGTAATCAAAAGGCAATTCCATTAATTCATTAGAATCATCATCCAAATTTATATGTTTTTCAAGCTCAATAGAGGTAGAAGCACGGTAAAATTTGATCAGCTTTGAACCAACACTATGGACTTCCTTGACCTCTAAACTATCGACCTTTTGAAGGAGAATCAGAGTAAGGGTCATGGCATTCACATAGTAGTTTATCCGATCATACATTGTTTCATATTCATTCTTTTCTTTATCTTCTAAGGATAACACGTACTGAGGTTTCTTTCATCTTGTCATCATTATATCGTCTTCAAAACTATCTTCATCACCAATGTTGATGTTGGCTTAGTCCATTCAACGATTAAATTGATCCTTCCACATCCACGTTCCCGACCTCGATCTCGGGCGTGCGAACTAAAAGAACTTTCACCAACTTGTTGTAAGGGAGTGGTGGAAGATCATTGAAGCAGAGTTGAATGGCCTCCTTTTTGTAATTCTTCTGAATCTTCATCTTTGTTTATGATAACTTCACAAGAGAAGATAGTCTTCTTTGGAAGCTCGTAGTAGGCAGCATCTTCATGGTACCAACTTCATGCACTGAAAATGGTTGTATGTCTCCTTTGATGCAATTTTCTTGACCATCTTTGCAGTATTTGATGCACTGGTGTACAGATGATGGAACCATATTGTGCTCATGAATCCATGGTCGACCCATTAGAGCGTTAAAAGAAGTCTCGGCATTGATGATATGAAATTTAGAGTTGTCACGAGTTCTCTAACCTTCATAAGTAATGTAATTGATCTGATGGCTCTTTAACCATTTTGGTTGAATCCTCTTAACATTCTTTTATTGGTCATAAGTTCTTTAGCTTCAAAATACAAATAGCTCAATGTTCATAGGCTCATCAAGTTAAGAGA
Source organism: Phalaenopsis hybrid cultivar (assembly GCA_002079205.1). Classification (NCBI taxonomy): domain Eukaryota; kingdom Viridiplantae; phylum Streptophyta; class Magnoliopsida; order Asparagales; family Orchidaceae; genus Phalaenopsis; species Phalaenopsis hybrid cultivar. Next base: position 118,663 of record JXCR01107278.1, on the reverse strand, counting down.
GGCTCCAGGATCCACTAAAACTCTGGATAACACAAATGTACCGATGTTGACGGAGATGTAGAGTGGATGGTTGTGGTCGGCGGTACCGAGCAGCAAGTCTTCATCTATGAAGGTTACCCGTGACTGTTCTTTCAATGAGCAAACTTCATCTGAGGATGTACTGGCCAACTGAGCTAAGCAAGTTTCTGGATCAAGAAAAGTTGTAACCAGAGACTCTCTCATCTCCTTTGACCGGATCAGAGCGTCGTAGATGCTTAATCGGGTCGACAACTTCCTAAGATGAGCTAGCACATTGTAACCTACTTTGTATGATCCTCCGATTTATTATGATTATGTGGTTCTTTCACTGGCGGAGGTGGGGATATGTCTTCTCGGATTATTATCTGCTTTCCTTTATATGTTGGAGCTATCCTTGGTGGTAAAACTTTTCCGCTCCTCAAGTTAACTTTTGTGATTTCTTCTTCTTGAGATATCATTGTTGAATATTCCAGTTTCTTTTCCTCTTCGTTGGAAAGATCCAAGTTGATGCCAAGCCATGTACCGTGATGCTTGAGAATTGGCTCCTTGTTATTAGTGCTGTCGTAAGCGGTATCATTGATGTCTTTTTTAGACTTGACAACGAGTTCATCAGACTCGGGTACAATTTAAGGATCGTTTTGGGGATCCAGATCGAACCTAGATCAGTCATAATCAGTTACATTATCACCAAAAAAAATAAAAACGTAGTCGAAATCACAATCATTATATTCATAATATAAAGTCAAGGGTTCAAGGATTTTCTTCCCCGAATCCGAGATAACTAATCTAGTAGAGGCAGCCCCTATCTTACCCCCCGTGCTATCAATATTTGTAGTGAGGCTTTTCTTCTTCTTCTTTATCCTTGACGATGATGGATCTCCTGACAAAACTTTCATCTCGGGCTTGGAATGCTGCGGACTCTGAATGGAGGCTTGTTTTGATGCAGACTGGATCTTGTTCAGTATTTTCTTAGATCATCTGCTACATACCTCATTCCATTCTTCTTCGGTATTCATAGAAGCTTGTTTTGACGAGTCCTGTATTTGATTAAGGAACCTCTTATGTTCATCCCAAGTTGTACTCCATCCATCTGTTCCAGTATACAGATCGATTGGGGACATTGGCTCGGCCGAAATCATATTTATGAAACATTTTTCAGGTTCTTTTAAATATTCTCTTGAGATTGTTATGTTCTCTTCTTTAAGGTTTCTATCAAGCTAATCCTTAAAGACAAAGAATTTTTCTATAGTGTGCCCGAGCAACTGGTGATATGGGCAATAATTTGGATCATTCTTCCTATCCACCTCTTTGGGCTTCTTTAGATCTGCTAGTTTGAATTCTGGCTTCTTCATCAGACTTCTGAATTTTTAGGTATAGATTCATCTTTGAAAGAATACACCGTCTTACATCGCTCTGACAGGGACATTTTCTTATCCCCTATTCGAGGTGATCCCTCTTGAGGCGGTCGCTGGTTGGATTGATTATTCTGTTTCTGAGAATGTTGTGACGAAGACTGACGATGCTCTTCTGCATATATTTTTATCAGTTGCATTCCTTTGTTGACGGTCGCCACTCTCCTGATTTCTTTTTGAACACTCTTGTCACCTTAGCCTTTTTGTGTGGCTCCATGTGCTTAATTTCCTCTTGAAGACTGCTGGCTTTACTGAGTAGCTTCTCAAAGGATTTGATGGTGTGTCGCTTGAGCATGAAAGCTACTGGCTCATGAATGCTCTTGAGTAAAATTTTAATCGCATCATGTTCTTATAGCCGAGGTTCACATTTCATGATAAAGTTTTCCACCTCAAAATGTAGTCTACCAAAGTTTTGTTAGGCTTTTTCTTTTCCATCATGAGCTTTCCAATAGACACATGGTGTTATTTCCCGGCAAATCTTTTCACAAAAAGTTGTTCCAATTCAGAAAATATTTTAACTGACCCATTGGGCAAGTTAGCGTACTAGTCGAAAGCAATTCTTGACAAGCTGCTAACAAACTGTTGGAAGAGTGGAGCTTCACTATTTCTGGTATTGCCACAACTGTCTCAGAAATGTGCTATAGACTGTCTGGGATTTCCAATCCCATCGAATATCTTGAAGTTTAGGGCTACAAAACCTTTGGCAAAAGGCACGGCATCGAACTCCTCCGAGTAAGGTCTACCCTTTAGAACCAATGCACCACCCTTAAATTGGGTTAAGGTGTCCCGCACTTGTTCAATCATTTGCTTGAATTCCCTTTCTGGCATGGGACTTGATGGAGAATCTTTCTTTGATTGCTCATCTTTGTTTGTTGAAGTAACCTCTCTTCTTTCATCTGTAATATGTATGATTTCCGGCTGATTGATTTCTGGAGAAGCCAATTGCGGAGCTTGTGTTTGCCCCTGAATGGTGTCCATGGTGGTCATACCTCAATCATCTCTTCTATTCTTTTCTCCAGTAGACTAACTTGCTCATCCCTTAGGAGGACAGCCCTACGCAGTTCATCTACGACGTTCTCTTTGGTGTGAGGTTGAGCCTCTCACGTAGATGTGGCAGCTCTGGTTTTGATCACATGGACATCCATGAAATCCTCCTCCAAGTAATCATTGTAATCAAATTTTCATTATCGCTATCGATGGAAACTTCGTGTTCTCGAGCTAACCCGAAAATCTCGGTCCTGAGTTTTCCAACTTTCTCTTTAATTATTGATTTCTTGATCGCTTTAAGATCTGGAGGACACTGATGGACATCTTCTACTCGTTCTTCCATCTCGCTGACTATTATCGCGACGATGTCAGATATTTCAGATACTAGTTTTACTTCCTGTCCCGTGGGTTCACCGAACTGTATCGGTGCGGTGACCTTTGGTATCCATACCTTTTTCCTTTTTGACGATGATGTCTCAGGACGGAGAATCTTAGTAGAAACATCAGTACGTCAAGGGAAAGTATGCTCCCCGTGGTGTAGACCGACTACAGTGCCAGGTAAGCATCTTGTCTTTGCCTTTGGGATTGTAGGAATGTATCCATAATGGGTGACGGGTAAGATCTTCAGACTCGGTGTCGACTTAACCGGCCGACGACCTGTCGTCCTGGTGGCAGTGTAATCAGTAGTAACCACTATGGTATCCACTCTCTTTCCTAAACGAAACCAAACGGGGATGTGAGTAGGAGGCACTCCAGTTGTCTTGTGAGATTGTCTGGTGGACTAGGCGCCCTTCAAAATTTCCTTCTTCATGCGAAGGGAAATTGCATCTCCCACTCATTGAAGCAACTCGCTAACTGAGCATCCCTCTTTGGTAGCAATCCTTCTGAAAACTGCACTAACTCGAGGGATAGGAGTGAACTTCTTTCTCTCCTCACCGTGTCCATGAAGTGATGGTAATGCGGTAGTGATCCTGTGGATACTCTCGTATCCATTGGTATCCGTCAGAGGATGGAATCTACTCCTCTATAGGAGTGGATAAATTTTGTTAACACTTCTTTATCTTGATCAGGCTCCTCCTCATTGGGTGTCTCCTTGGGAAGCTGGGCTTTAATGGTCCTCCAGACTTTTCTGTTACGGTTCCTCCTTTGAGTTTGGGCCAGCGGTATAGTCCTCAAACTTGATCCGATTTCAAATACAGGTTGTGGGACAACTAATCCTTCTCTCGGATCCTCAATAATCCTTACTTCTTTACCNTTGTAAGATTTATATCACGGTGATGAAGATTTCTTAATTGTTTGGTTGAATTGTAAGAAGCACTCTCCTCAATGTGATAACTACATTCAATAAGGTTTCCTTTCATGGGTAACCAATTGTGCATTCTAAACCCTTCACTTCGTCAACAAGTTATTCTAGATTATCATGGAGGAGGATTGTTAGCTCACGGAGGTAGGTACCAAACTCTTTACATTATCCAACATATATTCTCNACCTCAGCATACCCTTATCTGGAATGATAAAGATCAAACCAATCCCTGCTTTGCCTGGTTTAACTGTGTCTGGTCATTTGTCTTTTTGAACTGACGAAGCGCCATTGAAGTACATCTCCCAGCATTGCACATTAGAGAATTACATTTGTAGTATTTGTTCATCTGGTAACTCATCGTTGAGAGAGGACTCAGCTAGCAGTGGGTGTGCAGCGAGAAAGTCTGCTACTATCTATCCCTTGATAGCACGGAGGGAAACAAAAGTTATATCAAATTGCAATAAGATCATTGATCTTCTTGCTAAAAGTCCGGAGAGCGTTAGTCGGGTCATCAGATATTGCAATGGATTAACTTTTGAAATCTGGGTAATCCTATGAGAAAGCAAGTAATGTCTAAGCTTTTGAGTGGCAAAAATCAATGCAAGACAATGCTTCTCAATAGGTGGATACCTTATCTCCATCGGTATTAGTTGACGACTCAAGTAGTAGAGTGCATTTTCTTTACCCTCATCATTGACTTGGGCTAAGAGGGCTCTGAGAGAGTCATCTAAAGCTGCAGTATAAAGTATCAACGATTTTCCTGGGATAGGGGATGCCAAGACAAGAGGTGTCATTAGATTTTGTTTAACGTCCTCAAAGGGCCGCTGGCATTTTTTTTCCCAAATAAATTTGACTCTTTTTAATTAATGCCAAGAAAGGCTGACACCTACCTGAGAGATTAGAAATAAAGCGTCTCAAATATGCCAACTTCCCCGGGAAGGAACATAGTTGTTTCAAATTTTTAGGAGGAGGCATCTCCAAGGTAACTTTAATTTTATCTGGGTCGATCTCGATACCCCGATGACGGACAACGAATCCCAAAAATTTCTAAGAGGTAAAGTCAAAGGTGCACTTTAAGAGATTCATTTTAAGGTCATATCGTTGTAACCGTTCAAACACGATCCTGAAATTGTACAAATGGTCTATTTTTTGTTTACTTTTGATGACCAAATCATCCACGTAGCATTCTACTTGGTTGTGAATGAGGTCGTCAAAAATCTTCATCATTGCACACTGATATGTTTCTCAAGCATTCTTTAGGCCGAATGACATCACTGTGAAGCAGAAAATTCCAATCGGTGTTTTGAAGTCAACATAAACATGGATCTATCTGATTTTTTTCTTAATAGGTACAATATTAGCCAGCCATATGGGGTACTACTCTTCTTTCACAAAGTTGGCGCGTCTATTAATTTATTCTCTTTGGCGATGACTTGTTGCTCTATTTCGAGGTGAATTCTCCTTGGAGCTTGTTTTACTGGGGTTTTATTCTTGTTCACCCCAAGTTTATTGACTGCAACCTCTGCTGACAGTCCTGGCATTTCATCGTAGCTCCATACGAAGCAATCTTTGAATTTTGTTTATAGTTTGATCAATTATGTTTATTCTTCTTTATTAAGTAGAGAACTTATAAATGTAGGTCGGGGTCATTCTTCAGTCCCAAAGTTAATCTCTTTCAATTCATCCAGGGTATATTTAATTTCCTCCTCAAATCCCGGCGGAGCATCTTCTATTGGTTGATCAGTAGAGTCATCATCTATATCGAGACAATCCTCTTCTAACTCACCAGTAATAACCATGCAAAATTTAGAATCATCAACTGGTCCGACTATACCAAATTCGAGACCCTCTTTTGAATTTGGAGTTCAACTCTTACCATTCCATAATTTTTCAAAAAGTTAAAATTTTTTTTTTGGCATTTTTTTGGTAAGTGTCCCTATTGAATTAACTTTTGAACACAAGACGAGAAGTAATCAAAAGGCAATTCCATTAATTCATTAGAATCATCATCCAAATTTATATGTTTTTCAAGCTCAATAGAGGTAGAAGCACGGTAAAATTTGATCAGCTTTGAACCAACACTATGGACTTCCTTGACCTCTAAACTATCGACCTTTTGAAGGAGAATCAGAGTAAGGGTCATGGCATTCACATAGTAGTTTATCCGATCATACATTGTTTCATATTCATTCTTTTCTTTATCTTCTAAGGATAACACGTACTGAGGTTTCTTTCATCTTGTCATCATTATATCGTCTTCAAAACTATCTTCATCACCAATGTTGATGTTGGCTTAGTCCATTCAACGATTAAATTGATCCTTCCACATCCACGTTCCCGACCTCGATCTCGGGCGTGCGAACTAAAAGAACTTTCACCAACTTGTTGTAAGGGAGTGGTGGAAGATCATTGAAGCAGAGTTGAATGGCCTCCTTTTTGTAATTCTTCTGAATCTTCATCTTTGTTTATGATAACTTCACAAGAGAAGATAGTCTTCTTTGGAAGCTCGTAGTAGGCAGCATCTTCATGGTACCAACTTCATGCACTGAAAATGGTTGTATGTCTCCTTTGATGCAATTTTCTTGACCATCTTTGCAGTATTTGATGCACTGGTGTACAGATGATGGAACCATATTGTGCTCATGAATCCATGGTCGACCCATTAGAGCGTTAAAAGAAGTCTCGGCATTGATGATATGAAATTTAGAGTTGTCACGAGTTCTCTAACCTTCATAAGTAATGTAATTGATCTGATGGCTCTTTAACCATTTTGGTTGAATCCTCTTAACATTCTTTTATTGGTCATAAGTTCTTTAGCTTCAAAATACAAATAGCTCAATGTTCATAGGCTCATCAAGTTAAGAGAGGCTCCAGGATCCACTAAAACTCTGGATAACACAAATGTACCGATGTTGACGGAGATGTAGAGTGGATGGTTGTGGTCGGCGGTACCGAGCAGCAAGTCTTCATCTATGAAGGTTACCCGTGACTGTTCTTTCAATGAGCAAACTTCATCTGAGGATGTACTGGCCAACTGAGCTAAGCAAGTTTCTGGATCAAGAAAAGTTGTAACCAGAGACTCTCTCATCTCCTTTGACCGGATCAGAGCGTCGTAGATGCTTAATCGGGTCGACAACTTCCTAAGATGAGCTAGCACATTGTAACCTACTTTGTATGATCCTCCGATTTATTATGATTATGTGGTTCTTTCACTGGCGGAGGTGGGGATATGTCTTCTCGGATTATTATCTGCTTTCCTTTATATGTTGGAGCTATCCTTGGTGGTAAAACTTTTCCGCTCCTCAAGTTAACTTTTGTGATTTCTTCTTCTTGAGATATCATTGTTGAATATTCCAGTTTCTTTTCCTCTTCGTTGGAAAGATCCAAGTTGATGCCAAGCCATGTACCGTGATGCTTGAGAATTGGCTCCTTGTTATTAGTGCTGTCGTAAGCGGTATCATTGATGTCTTTTTTAGACTTGACAACGAGTTCATCAGACTCGGGTACAATTTAAGGATCGTTTTGGGGATCCAGATCGAACCTAGATCAGTCATAATCAGTTACATTATCACCAAAAAAAATAAAAACGTAGTCGAAATCACAATCATTATATTCATAATATAAAGTCAAGGGTTCAAGGATTTTCTTCCCCGAATCCGAGATAACTAATCTAGTAGAGGCAGCCCCTATCTTACCCCCCGTGCTATCAATATTTGTAGTGAGGCTTTTCTTCTTCTTCTTTATCCTTGACGATGATGGATCTCCTGACAAAACTTTCATCTCGGGCTTGGAATGCTGCGGACTCTGAATGGAGGCTTGTTTTGATGCAGACTGGATCTTGTTCAGTATTTTCTTAGATCATCTGCTACATACCTCATTCCATTCTTCTTCGGTATTCATAGAAGCTTGTTTTGACGAGTCCTGTATTTGATTAAGGAACCTCTTATGTTCATCCCAAGTTGTACTCCATCCATCTGTTCCAGTATACAGATCGATTGGGGACATTGGCTCGGCCGAAATCATATTTATGAAACATTTTTCAGGTTCTTTTAAATATTCTCTTGAGATTGTTATGTTCTCTTCTTTAAGGTTTCTATCAAGCTAATCCTTAAAGACAAAGAATTTTTCTATAGTGTGCCCGAGCAACTGGTGATATGGGCAATAATTTGGATCATTCTTCCTATCCACCTCTTTGGGCTTCTTTAGATCTGCTAGTTTGAATTCTGGCTTCTTCATCAGACTTCTGAATTTTTAGGTATAGATTCATCTTTGAAAGAATACACCGTCTTACATCGCTCTGACAGGGACATTTTCTTATCCCCTATTCGAGGTGATCCCTCTTGAGGCGGTCGCTGGTTGGATTGATTATTCTGTTTCTGAGAATGTTGTGACGAAGACTGACGATGCTCTTCTGCATATATTTTTATCAGTTGCATTCCTTTGTTGACGGTCGCCACTCTCCTGATTTCTTTTTGAACACTCTTGTCACCTTAGCCTTTTTGTGTGGCTCCATGTGCTTAATTTCCTCTTGAAGACTGCTGGCTTTACTGAGTAGCTTCTCAAAGGATTTGATGGTGTGTCGCTTGAGCATGAAAGCTACTGGCTCATGAATGCTCTTGAGTAAAATTTTAATCGCATCATGTTCTTATAGCCGAGGTTCACATTTCATGATAAAGTTTTCCACCTCAAAATGTAGTCTACCAAAGTTTTGTTAGGCTTTTTCTTTTCCATCATGAGCTTTCCAATAGACACATGGTGTTATTTCCCGGCAAATCTTTTCACAAAAAGTTGTTCCAATTCAGAAAATATTTTAACTGACCCATTGGGCAAGTTAGCGTACTAGTCGAAAGCAATTCTTGACAAGCTGCTAACAAACTGTTGGAAGAGTGGAGCTTCACTATTTCTGGTATTGCCACAACTGTCTCAGAAATGTGCTATAGACTGTCTGGGATTTCCAATCCCATCGAATATCTTGAAGTTTAGGGCTACAAAACCTTTGGCAAAAGGCACGGCATCGAACTCCTCCGAGTAAGGTCTACCCTTTAGAACCAATGCACCACCCTTAAATTGGGTTAAGGTGTCCCGCACTTGTTCAATCATTTGCTTGAATTCCCTTTCTAGCATGGGACTTGATGGAGAATCTTTCTTCGATTGCTCATCTTTGTTTGTTGAAGTAACCTCTCTTCTTTCATCTGTAATATGTATGATTTCCGGCTGATTGATTTCTGGAGAAGCCAATTGCGGAGCTTGTGATTGCCCCTGAATGGTGGCCATGGTGGTCATACCTCAATCATATCTTCTATTCTTTTCTCCAGTAGACTAACTTGCTCATCCCTTAGGAGGACAGCCCTACGTAGTTCATCTACGACGTTCTCTTTGGGGTGAGGTTGAGCCTCTCACGTAGATGTGGCAGCTCTGGTTTTGATCACATGGACATCCATGAAATCCTCCTCCAAGTAATCATTGTAATCAAATTTTCATTATCGCTATCGATGGAAACTTCATTTTCTCGAGCTAACCCAGAAATCTCGGTCCTGAGTTTCTCAACTTTCTCTTTAATTATTGATTTCTTGATCGCTTTAAGATCTGGAGGACCCTGATGGACATCTTCTACTCGCNGGTATTGCCACAACTGTCTCAGAAATGTGCTATAGACTGTCTGGGATTTCCAATCCCATCGAATATCTTGAAGTTTAGGGCTACAAAACCTTTGGCAAAAGGCACGGCATCGAACTCCTCCGAGTAAGGTCTACCCTTTAGAACCAATGCACCACCCTTAAATTGGGTTAAGGTGTCCCGCACTTGTTCAATCATTTGCTTGAATTCCCTTTCT
>JXCR01107278.1:60010-70873 GCA_002079205.1 Phalaenopsis hybrid cultivar | reverse complement strand
TCCATGCATATTGAGGTTCTCATACCATCTGATAGAGCCATGTACCAATAATGAAGCTGGATATGAAGCTTTAATCACCGGATTAGAATTGGCAATTTCAATGGATATAACAAACATTGTCATTTATGGTGACTCTCAACTTGTCATCCAGCAAGTCGCCGGGCAATACTGTTCTAAAACCAAGGTTAGCAGAATACCACCAGTACGCGATGATGCTCCTGGAGCAGCTTCCTGAGGTGACTTTCTACCGGAATCCTCGGGGAGATAATTCTCATGCCGACGCTTTAGCAAAACTTGCTAAGGAAATGGCGTGTCCCTCGGAGGATTCCATCAAAGTCACGGTGCACGGAAGACGAGTCTTGTCTTAAAATGACTTTGAAACTCTACACAAGCTTGGAAAAGAGGAAACAATAAATACAGTCGCAAACATCAACGAAGATTGGCGCAAGCCTTTAATAGAATATTTACATACTGGGAAGTTGTCGGAGGACAAGTCTGAGGCACACCACTTCACAATAAAGAGCCACGTTCTACGCCCTGATGGGAAATGTTCTCTACAGAAGATCGTTCGACCAAATGTGGCTACGGTGTTTGAACAGAGCCGAGGCACAAAATATTGTCAAAGAAGTACATGCCTGATTGTGTGGCGCTCACCAGTCGGGACCAAAAATAAAAATGAAGATCAAAAGACTTGGATATTATTGGCCAGCAATGATGTATAATGGATACAACCAGAAAATGTCACCAATGTCAAGTGCATGGGGTGGTCTTACACCAGCCTCCGAATGTGCTGCACCCAACTGTTGCCTCGTGGCCATTCGAGTGTTGGGGAACAGACATAATAGGTCCGATAGACCCTCCATCTTCTAAAGGACACAAGTTCATACTAGCCGATACAAATTACTTCTCCAAATGGGCAGAGGCAGTACCATTGCATGAGGTTACGGCACAACACGTCCTTTAATTTCTCAAAAGCCAAATCGTCTACCGCTTCGGAGTACCGCGAAGAATAATCTCTGACAATGGGACAGCTTTTAAAAGTACAAAGATCAACAATTTCGTCAGAAGACATGGGATAGATTGAAGATACTCTACAATTTGCTATCCCAGAGCAAATGGTCTGACAAAAGCCTTCAACAAGACACTGGTACAGATTTTGAAGAAAACACTAGATGAAAATAAAAGGGATTGGCATAACAAATTGTTAGAAGTACAGATTTTGAAGAAAACACTGGATGAAAATAAAAGGGATTGACATAACAAACTGTTAGAAGCCCTGTGGGCCTAGCGGATGACTTTAGGGACTCCCACTCAGTGTACACCTTATATGCTCATGTATGGGACCGAGGTCGTGCAACCACTAGAAATCTAGACACCATCTCATAGAGTCGCCGTTGCCAACCAACTCACAATGGAAGAAAGTCCAAAACTCAGACTTGAAGAACTGGAGAGTCTCGAGGGAAAACGATTGGAAGCACAACAATATTTGGAGCTCTACCAGGCGAAGATGGTACAAGCCCATGACAAATTGGTCCGTCTAAGGACATTCAAAATTGGTGACCTCATACTCATGCTCAAAAGATCTATCCTTGCTTGACGAACATAGGTGGAAAATTCGAGCCAACTTGGGAGGGACCATTTGTCGTTGAGAAGGTCTATACAGGAGGAGCCTAGCAGTTAGTGGACTTCCGGGGTGAAAGACCCATGTTATCGATAAATGGACGATACCTGAAAACCTATTACGCAACATGATATGGCCTGCCTCCCCTAGCCTCTGCTTGCTTTGAAACTTTGAAATTTTGATTATTTTTGGGGTTATCTATGTGGCCAAATGTCTTTGACCGGGTCCAAAGTTTTTGTAACAAAATTAACCACAACATAATAATTTTTTTTTTGAAAATTACACACTTTAGAAAAAAATAACCAATTAAAGTTAAAACTTTAAAAACAAATTTTGCAAAATTAAATTGTGATAAAAACAACAAGAAAATAAAACAAACCTGTTGAGTGGATATTTTTGTTTTCGGAATTTCCTACTCGTTGTGCGCGCAACACAACCATTGTTATCTACACTAACTCTCTGCACATCCTCGCGGAATTTCACATCCTGCACATAACTTCACAAAGCTCTACAAATCTTCTTCAAAATCAAACTTCTCATATAACACACTACTGCAAATTTAACATCACAAGCTCTTTGTAAATTTCATATCACATCTTCAAATCCGTACATAAATCTTGATTCTCATATCTTTGAATTGATACCTATATTTCAATTCTCATATCTTGAATTGATACTTACATTTCAATTCTCACATCTTTGAATTGATACTTACATTTCAATTCTCATGTCTGTGAATTGATACTTACAATTCAATTCTCATATCANGACTCCGAAACAAAATAGCTAGTCTAACCAGCGACCGCCTCATGGAGGATCATCTCAAATAAAAGAATATCTGTGGGAGAGCGACATAAAATGATGTATTCTTTAAAAAATGAAGTTGTATCTAAAATATTCAAAAGTCTGATGAAGAAGCCCGAGTTCAAATTACCAAACCTGAAGAGGTCAATAAGAAGGATCAACCGAATTATTACCCATATCACCTATTGCTCGGACACACTATAGAAGAATGTTTCATCTTTAAGGATTGGCTTGAGAAAAATCTCAAAGAAGGAAATATAATAATCTCGAAAGAGTATTTAAAAGAACCTGAAAAAGGTTCCATAAATATGATTTCAGCCAATCCAATCTCTCCAATTAATCCAAATATCGAAAAAGAGGGATGGAGTACAAATTGAAACATGCTCAAGTGGGTACTAAACCAAATATAGAACTCATCAAAAAAATATTCCGCACATGCCAGAAAAGATGGATGGGATACAGTTTGGAGCAAATCATCCAGGAAGATGTTAAATCAAATCCAGAACACTTTAAAGCAAACTACCATTCAGAGCCTTCAGCCCGCCGGACCTAAAATAAAGCTTTTACCGCCACAGCTGTCGTCATCAAACTCAAAGAAAAAGAAGAACAAAATCACAAAGAATGATAGCACGGCGGGTAGGATAGAGACTGTCTCTACTAGATTGGTTGTCTCGGATTCAGGAAAGAAAATCCTGAAACCCCTGACTTTGTATGATTATCTTTTTACCCCTTCAGGGGCTGATGAATATAATGATCGTGATTTCAGCTACGTTTTAACTTTTTCTAGTGATGACGTAATCAATTGTGACCAATCTAACTATGATATTGATTCCCAAAATGATCCTCAAATCATTCTTGAGTCTGATGAGCTCAATAACAATACTGTAGGAGACATCAACGATACTGCTTATGACAGCACCAGGAGCGAGGAACCAATCCTCGAACACCATGACACACCACTCGACCTCAACTTAGATCTTTCTGACAAAGAAGAAACATCTGAAGATTCAACAATGATATCTCAAGAAGAAGAAATTACAGAAATAAACTTAAGGAGCAGAAAAGTATTACCCCCAAGGATAACTCCTACAGGCAAAGGAAAACAAATAGTAACTCAAGAAGAACTACCTCCACCTCTACCAGTGGAAGAAACACATGACCAAGAAAAAATTGGAGGACCATACAAATTGGATTACAATGTGCTAGCTCATCTTAAGAAGTTTCCGGCCTGACTAAGCATTTATGACGCTATCATCCTGTCAAAGGAGATGAGAGAAGCTCTGANCCCTAAAGCACCCACAAATTACCAAAATACCCCACTTGAGCTCAAAATCCCAAAAATCCCAAAAATTACCAAAAAAATCCCAATAAATCCCAAATAATTCCAATTTCATTTCTCTCAACTACCACGTGACCCAATTTGGCCAATTTGACCATCTTTAACCAAAACCCCCAAATTACCCTTTAAAGACCCAAATTTCCCCAAATCCAACTCAAATGTCCACCAATTTGATCTCAATTGACCCCAATTCCAATCCTAAACTCAAATTCACTTTTCATATGACCAAACTAAACCAAATCCAAGCTCAATTGGTCCATGATTTGGANTTCATGACATTTATATGGACCATTTTCAACAATCAATTTGGACTTAGCCCAAGCTTAGCCCAATTTAGACCCTAGTCTAGCCCAACATCCCCAAAGTGACCAAATTTCCAAAATCCTTCAAATTGAACCCCTAATTGAAAGTAATTTCAATCCTTCAAAAAAATATTTATTACAATCATCTACACAACTTTGATCAATTAATTGGGCTCAAAATCATAGCCTAACCCAAACCCAACCTTTAGCCATTTTGACCCACATGGATCCCTTCACCAAAAATTGACCTAATCAAGCAAAATTGGCCAACTAAAGACCACTACAGCCACTAATCCATTCCTTTAGAACAGGATAAACCGTAAAAAATCCACTAAAGCAAGCTATGGACCAATGAGTCCCTAAATAAAGGGATATATACCCATTTTTTTCTCTTAAAATAAATATCTCTTACATCATGACTAACCTTTGGGGGTAAACCATAATTAAGCCTCCAACTGAATCACCTGCCCTCCAGGCCACCTCCCCTGGCCCTATCGGTCGGACTAGTCACCAAAAAACCTCAAAACTGAGATCCACCACCCTTAAATCAAACCCATTCTTAGCTATAGGAGCCAACACACCTTAATCAAACCTTAGAGCCCCTTAGCCCACCACTTAAGCAAGTATTTGCACCCATGACCACGCCCTGACCTCCCCTCTCCGGGCCGTGGCTATAAAATGGCCCCTTCACTGCCAAGAGAGAGATGTTGAAATTTTCTCAAGGAGACCCCTCTAAATTTCTCCCATAGCCTCTTTGAGACCTCCTCAATGTAACTCACCCACTTGCTTGCCCTAATTCCCCTTGCCAGAGTTCAATTTTTGAGCTCAAATCTTTATTGGAGACAGGACAAAACTTTCCACACTTCCACAATGCACAAAAATCAAATTAAACTCACCCACACCTTGTTGACCTGGAGCTATATACCAGGGTTTTTTCTGAAAGTGATGAGAAAAGCATTCCAGATTGTATCTTCGATTTGAAGGATAGAGGCCGAGCGGGCCTTCTCATGAAAAGGACATATTCCGAGCCAAAGAAATGGTTGAGGGGAAAGGGAAGAATCACCATCCAATGCGGCTGTTGCTACAACTTCACGAACGACAGACAGGGGAATCTGCCTAGGATCCTCAATACGATCAAGTGGATCCGTTGCCGCCAATGATAAAATGGATGATCACGAGAATGGACAAGTGGAATATTCTACCTGCTACCCCCACACATCGATCATCATGATTTTGTGAGACCTTTCGGCACGGTCTCGTTCATCAGTAAAAGCAATATTCTATTTGGAAAAGAAATCAATGTTGTCCGCCCTGGAGAATTTAAAGGAGCTGTGGAGATTCCATTGCCAGTTGGTTCAGTTTTGGTTCTTAAGGGCAATGGTGCAGACATTGCCAAGCACTGTATTCCAGGAGTACGACACAGTAGGGTGTCTGTAACCTTCCACAGAATGGACGATGGTAAAATACCATATGGATTCCAGCAGGACCCAGAATTGGAGTTACTTCCATACGAGCTATGAGAAGGTTGTACCTCTAAGTACATGCAAAAGGAACTCTTATCCTGAAGCATGACTTACAAGGTCTGCTTGATCAAGAGCTCAACACACCTGGTACAGAGGGTTCATTTTTTTCAGCATCATGATACATATCTGATTTTATTCAGTTTACGATGTATTCACAACATGAGATGATTCTTAATGTATTTTGAAATGGATTACATAATGTACCTTTTGAGGTGTTAGCCTACGTCTGATTTATGACATCTCTTTTGAAGCAAATTAATGGAAATTTCTCCCAAAATTTGCCTTTTTGTCAGTTACCTTTTTGTGCGATGGATGAAAGTCGCGAACCATGCAATGGTTCAAAATTTCAATGAACAAAGAACGAAAGAACAAATCTTCAACAATAAATAAAACATAAAAGAAAAATAATCACAAATGAGTAAATAACAAAACAAATTTCTTTTGAAAATCAACCAATTAAAATTAAAACTTTAAAAACATATTTTGAAAAATTAAATGTGATAAAAACAACAAGAAAATAAAACAAGCCTGTTGAGTGGATTCTTCTGTTTTTGGAATTTCCTAATCTTTGTGCGCGCAGCACAACCATCGTTATCTACACTAACTCTCTGCACATCCCCGTAGGACTTTACATTCTACACAAAAAACTCACAAAGCTTTACAGATCTTCTTCAACAGGATCAACCTTTTTCACATGAGACATTTCTGTAAATTCAACACTACCAACCCTCTTTTGAGAATTGACCTACATTTCAATTCTCAGTCCTAAATTTCTGATTCATTACATTTGAGGTCATTTGTTACATTCTGACTCTCTCTTTCTTTTTGAATTGATATCTAAATTTCAATTCCCACCTCGAGGTCAACACTTGCATATTGGTTTCCATCCTCTAGAACGTTCTAAAATTTCATAACTTAGTCCACTCTCCAATCCCCAGCGAGAGTCCCTACTTCTTGACTTGTTCAAAACATTCACCTGCTAATTCCTTAGTAGAAACAAATCACACTCACAAATCTATGCATACTTCCAGGTCTTTTGATTTAGGAGTTTGTATTGGTTTTTGTTGATCTCCTCAGTCAACGCCAATACGCACAGTGTGCTTGCTTAGCACACCACACCTATTGGGGGTCCATTTGTTGACCTCATTTTTGGTTGAGATTTAGTTTCNCCAGTGAGAGTCCCTACTTCTCGACTTGATTAAACACACACCTACTAATTCCCCGGCAGAAACAAATCACACCCACGACCCTACGCATACTTCCAGGTCTGTTGACTTAGGAGTTTGTATTGGTTTTCGTTGATCTCGTCGGTCAACGCCAATACGCGCGGTGTGTTTTCCCAATACACCATAACTATTGGGGGTCCATTTGTTGACCTCAATTTTTGTTGATGTTTAGTTTTTCCTCTTTAGTAGCCTAGGGTCTAGCCATAGGACTCTTCCTGTTGACTATTCCTAGAAGACTAGACATGGAACCCTCACCACTAGAAATTCCAAACCCTTATCCACTCAACTTGAAGTTCCACATATTGCACTCAACCTCTAAATACTTAGTAGGTGGGGTCACTATGGGGGAAACTCAAGATGAGTCACCCTTAGGACTGCTGGTCCTTAGGTTTAACCCTAGGCGTTGGTCTGGAGCTGAGGCACTCACTACACTTATCTATACCCACAATCACTCACAACCCTGAACTTAGCTAAGGCACTCACTACACTTATCTGCACCCACAATCACTCACAACCTGAACTCAAATTTTTAGCTAGATCCCTTGATCTTTTGGGATACTCATGTAGATGGTCCCCTAAACCTACTAGCCCACTAAGGCACTCACTACACTTATCTGTACCCAAATTTCTAATAGATTGGGATACTCATGTAGATGGTCCCCTAAACCTACTAGCCCTAGAGCTAGATCCCTTGATCTTTTGGGATACTCATGTAGATGGTCCCCTAAACCTACTAGCCCTAGGGAGGGCTAGGTCTAATTCACTCACTACACTCATCTACACTCACAATCACTCACTACCCTAAACCTAGAACTTCTAAGCCTAGTTGATCTTTTGGGATACTCATGTAGATGGTCCCCTAAACCTACTAGCCCTAGGGTTATGTTTTATGATCTTTTGGGATACTCATGTAGATGGTCCCCTAAACCTACTAGCCCTAGGGCTATGGTCTAGCTAATACCACTACATAGAGGACCCAAAATGGGGTTTCTATTGGTCCATGACATATGGATGGTAGTTGGCACTCCAACTCTACCAAGATACCCAACCTATCCTTTGGCCCCTGAGCACCCCAAATTACCTAAACACCCTTGAAAACGTAAACTTTGCCAAAATTCTCAAGTTTATCCAAAATACCCAAATTTGATCAAAATTTATTTCAAACCTTTTGCAAACCTCAAAATTATCCAAAATTACCGTAAATTTCCAAAGATAGCCAAATTACCAAAATACCCCTCCATAGTCCAAAATCCAAAAAATTCCAAAAATTCCCAGAAAATCACAATAAATCTAAAATATTCCTAATTTCATTTCTCTCAACTACCACATGACCCAGTTTGGCCAATTTGACAATCTTTAACAAAAATCCTCAAATTTGCCTTTAAAGAACCCAAATTTCCCCAAATCCAACTCAAATGTCCATCAATTTGATCTAAATTGACCCCAATTTCAATCCTAAACTCAAATTCACTTTTGATATGGCCAAAATAAACCAAATCCAAGCCTAATTGGCCCATGATTTGAGCCCAACTTTGAGTCAGGTTAAAACCCCAACATTGGCCACATGACCTAATCTCACCAAATTGAACCCTTAGCGTAGTCAATTAGCCCCATTTAATGTTGAAAAATCTTTATAACAATACTATACATCAAAATAAACCAAAAATTGGCCTTGGTGAAGCATAAAATCTATTTGATTTTGGCCTAAATCCAAAATTCCCAAATTTAGGCCCAAATTGGCTAAGTCCCCAAATTTCACCCAATTGATATCATTAACCTCAAAATTGGCATCCAATTCATGTTTAAAACTCTTAATGAGGTCCCTATTGACCATTTAAAGTAATCAATTTTGACTTAGCCCAAGGCTAACCCAAGCTAGACCCAAGCCTAGCCCAACATGACCAAATTGATTAATGTTCAAAATTCCCTCAAATTGATCCTTCAATTGAGCTCAAAACCACTTCCATCCTTCACCAAAGTTATTCCTTATGATAATATACACCAAATACAATAGTTAATTGTGCCAAATGACATGGATTGCCTAGACCAAACCAAATACTTGGTCATTTGCACCCATTTGGACCCCTGCACTAAATGTGACCTAACCACCCTAAAGTAACCAAATTAACTCCACCCCAGCCTTTAGTTGGACTTAGTGACCAGTCCAAACACCATGAAACCACCTAAATCATGCCATGGGCCAAAGGTCCCCCAAATTGAGGGAAATTATTTCTAAAAATGCATGTGCTTAAGATATCCTTACCAAACTTAGGTATTATTGCACTAAATTGCTGTGACATATTTCCTTGGGTTCCTTGGGCTCCAAGCCACCTCCCTCTGGCCGACTGGCCAGCCTAGTGGCCTGTAAAGCTCAAAACTGAGAGCCACCCCCATGGAACCTCACTCAAATGAAACCTAGAGGCCAGCTCATCCAAATTAAATTGAAGTGCTCCTCTGCCCTCCAACTATACACCACAATGCACCCAAACTTGTGCCCTGAGAGCCACCCCATGGACATTTTTATAAAAACTCACCTCCACGGCCATGGGAGGTGTGCTAAATTTTTCTCAAAGAGAGCCTTCCAAATCACTCACAAAGCTTCCTTGAGATCTCCACAACCCATTCCAATCACTCCACTGCCTTGATTCCCCCTATATAACCCTAATTTTGAACTTAAAAATTAGGGCAGAAACAGGACATCCCTCAAAACTCCACCAAACTTAGATTGCTTGTGCCCACACCTTCACAACAGCAAGAGAAGAAAAATACCTATCAAATTTACCCTCTGAAATAGCCTCCACCATAGCTCTAGACCAACACCTGAAATCGAGCTTGGTCGAAATCATACCTAGTCCTTACACCATAGCAAGAGGCTTAATCCCTAGCCTCCTTGAACCACAAAAAACATGTCGAGCACCTCTGATTGAAGCCGCCCTTCTCAGAGCAAACGTATAAAACTTCTTCTCCTCTAGAGCCTATTTTAATTCTCCATTTACTTGGGCTTGAATTCATGACACATTAACCGTATGGATGTGTTCGTCTCACTAAGAAGAGCATTAAAAAAAAATTCACTTAATTTGGTTGAGCATTCACTAAGAAGAGCATTTAAAAAAAATTCACTTAAGAAATGAGAGAGATCATAAGCCTTGAAGGTGGACGGCTCTTGGCCAAAGCCATTTGGGACGATGACCACGCGCCGTCCGATCGCTCGTGTATTAAATGGATGGCTAAGATGAAGTCGGACAACACTTCTTTACATAAACAGCGGGACGCGTGGCTGCTGGTATGGACGACGGCGTCAAATAGGAGCACGCCGCGTGGAGTTTCGGAGCTACCTTGGATCTACATGGCGTCGCGTGGATAAGTAGAAAAATAGGGCTTTTTCTATTTATTTAAACTCCCTGAACTTCAAAAATCCATAACTTTGTGTAGAAAAATCACCAAAATAAAATAAAAATACCCATTTGCTCAATGAACAGAGGAGAACAATGTGGATTAAAATTTAAGCCCATTTGATGCATAAAATATTTTTCATTAATTAACCATTGTTTTGGATCATTTGATTCTCCATGCATATTGATACATAACCTTGGCTTGAAATTTTGACATGTTGTAGCCTCTGTCAAGGGAAACATCCTCTAATTTTTCCAAAGTCAGAGGAGGTTCCTATACAGAGATCCATCTTTTTCAAGTTCTTGCACATTATTTCCTTAATATAATCATGGAAATTAGCATACTGATTAGAAAATTCTAAGAAAATTTTGGAGAGAAGCTTTTGGTAATAGTTTTATGGGTCAAGTCACTTAAAATGCACTTAAATTTTACAAACACTAAATCACAAAAATAATTAATTTTGGAAGATATAAACATTTAAATGACATGATTTTTGATCTCCACTGTGGTTTATGATCCATAGAACTCACTATACAAATTTCAAAATATTTTGAGTTCATTTGATAAATTAAGTTGATTTTTAAAGATAAATACCACTTTTGACACTTAAATGATTTTTAAAAATCAAAATATAACTCAAAAAATTATGAAACTT
>JXCR01107278.1:4723-51776 GCA_002079205.1 Phalaenopsis hybrid cultivar | reverse complement strand
AAATTAATAAATTTCTAAATTATTAAAATTTGAAAGTCTATTAAAATTAATTGAACCTACGACTTAGGGGTATGACTTTTAAGGTCAATAATTAATAAATTTAATGCTCCTATTTGATGTTCAAATGAAATTCAATCATGATCACCTAAAATTTAACCTTTTCAAAATTAATTAAGACACTCACCTAGGTCTTAAGGGCTTAGTAGTGATCTAAGTTAAATCAAGACTGATTAAATGAGGATTAGAAAAGCAAACATAACTAAAATTTAACACCTTTAAAACACCACAAGCCCAATTAGGACCAAAATTTGGCTAAGTGTTCCAACAACACTAGCTTTCCCCCCTTTAAGGGTCTTCACTCACATAATCTTCAAAATTAAATTACAAATGATAATTACCCTACTCTTAGGGATAATTAGGACATCAATATTCATTGAGCATTAGGATGTTCATAGGGTGAATTATTAAGTAACACAATAAGTTTAAATGAGCTCAAGGACTTTCACCAAGTAATGAGAGTGAAGCATGGACCTACTTCTTTCTCCTAATTTGTTGGATACTTCAGAGGTCTACTAAACTTAACGTGTTTTTCTTAACAAAATCATACTTAATCAAACTAATAGGGACCCACCAGGATATGACCTAGGGTTAGGTAGGTCGCCAAAACATTACTTTCTTGTTTCATATATAATGCCTTGACATGCATTTTGAGTTTCAGGTAGTGGAACGAGAAGACTCGTCAGGTTTGCTTTTATAGCTTACAGCATCGTCTGTCTTGTACTTTCATACTGTACTTTCGATTTTAATACAAACCTGCATGCTAAACAATAATGCCACCTTGCATGAAAACTAGAACTATCAGGATAGCCGCAAAACCAAAACCAAAACTAAAGTTAAAATTAATCAAGATAAAATTTACAACCACAACATTCAAAATATATAACAACTCAAAGTTTAATCACAAACATCACACAAAACTACAATTACAACAAAATTAAGATGTCTCTATCAGATGATCGAGAATCCCTCAATGGAGATAAGCTACGGTTGCTAACGAGGCTTCCCACCGTCTAAAAGAAATTATGGAACTCATTAAGTTAAGTTTAGTAAATTCATTTGGACTAAGTGAATCCAATATAAAATAGTGGTGCCAGAACAAGGGAATTATAGGATCCTAACCGGTGTAGTTCTAATCAACTTTAACATCCCCATAAAATTTAAAGGTCTACAATCATAAGGCCACCTGATTTGACACCATAACTTAAAATCTTAGAAAACTTAAATTTGTTACGGTAAGGAGCTTGGATCTAGCATTGTGGGCAGCACGGCCATCTTCAACAGCAAAACACGTCTACATCAGCTAAACCAACTTCCTTCCTTAGAATTAAACAACAAGCCATAGGATCTCGAGGTTGTTTGCTTATGCAACATAAATCCTCACCTCGTCTTTAGGCCTTTTTACAACTCTGTTGTACAATATAAGCCCTAACTCGTCTTGGGATTCCGAGGTTGTTGTCCAACACAACCTAAATCCTCACATCTTCCAGGCTATTTGCGTGATCGTTTCACACGAATGTAAGCTCTAATTAATAAAATTGACAAGATGAAACACCTAATTATTCCTCCTCAAAACTAAACTGAAACAATAGGATGGATTGGGAAAAAACCAAGGTTCTCCTCTGGATCCATGAAATCACTTAGTTCTTCCTCCTTTGGATTCCAAAAACAAAATGCTCCAAATTTGAGCCAATCCCATTTCACACCTCTTCATTCGATATAATTGAAAAGTCCTATCCTTTTAAAATCTTTGAAGATAATATTTCTTGATTTTTATTGAGAGTTTTCTTAGGTGACTTCAGTCTTTTAAGATGTAATTAATTATAGGGGCTTACCCTTATAGGAAGCTTTTCTGAACCCAGCTTAATATAAACCCTATTTAATTATTCATATTAAATAGGGAAATTTGTCGACAAATAAAATGATTTTGTAGACCAAACGGATGTCATATCTTTCTTAGTTTATTTAATCGAGCCTCACCCTCAAGTCTTATGTTTATCCTTCGGGATAGATACAGGATTTAAGGTAAAGCGCTCTTTCATTTAAACTATTAAAAATATGGGGTTAGTTTGATTTTCATATTTTTCTAAACTTAAATCTATATGAAAATTAAACGTCCTTCCGAAGTGGGTGACGGGATTTCCATTCCGGTGATCGACAGCTTAATACGAGCAACTTCTTAACCAAAATAGGGTCGACAGCTTCTGGCGACTCCGCTGGGGATATGCTTTTCTTTCCATTTAAACATAGAAAAATTATCTTCATACATCGGTAATGCGTTCATGTCCCTTATGAACCAAAATGACCCTTCTTCCATTGGCATGCTTTACCCATTTCTGCCTTAGGAAAGTATGGTCAACTCTTTGGACTTCAAAACTATCTGTTCAATCACCTTTGAACAGAGGGGTTCAGGAGGCCATTAAAGACTCTTTAAATCTTCATGTGGGGTCAGACCCCAATAAGTGTGTTGGTGGACTAAATTCCACCTGGGCATTATGTGTTTCTAAATAGGTCCCATACCAAGTCCTAAACACTTCACATCTCCTTTTCAAGTTTGATTTACTATTTTACAAATTAACTTAAAGTTCTATTGTGCTGCGTGCGCTTCAAATTTTTTTTTACAAATTAATTTTTTTTTTACTTTCAAATCATCTTTTTATTAAAATTTTTAAAATCTCCTCAAATTAAAATTTACCCGGTCTACATATTAACCTCTGTTAAATATTAGTGCTTGCACTAAGATTACAAAGTTTTGGCCATATAGCTAACTCCAAAGCTTTCTTCTTTTAAAGTTGCTGCAATGACCTGCCCAACGCTAACTTTTTCCTGCAACTTGCCAACAAACCGCAAAGCCCGAACGTTGTTCACACCATTAAGTTCGGAGCCGGATTTGAAGACCTTGAGGTTATCCTAGGAAAAGCTTTGTTCGTCGTGATGAAAGTCACTGCTCCAGAAATTCAGGAGTCATTTGCTGAGTTCAACCCGAATTGTCTTCAGGACTTCCCTTCTTGCAAGAAGGTTAAGACTACTACTGCCACTTTAGTGCCTGCCAAACCTATTGTTCCCGCTACCAAGGGAAAAGAAATAATGATTGTTGAGGATCCAACTGAAGGATTAGCTGCTCCACCTTCAGTGTTTGAAAAAAGATCAAGTTTAAAGACTGCACCGCTAACCGCAACTCAGAAAAGAAATCGCAACAGAAGGATTCAGAAAGCTGCTTAAGCCTAAGCTCTTAAGAAAACGCCCATCGAGGAAGAGCCTCACCAAGAGGAATTTGAACTACTAGAAATATATCCACTACTGTGAGGAAGCAGATTTCATCCTCTAGTGGACACAGACGGACACGAGAGTGTCCAAAAGACTGTTGTTGTGTTACCATCACTTCATGGACAGGATAGAGAGAAAAAGAAGTCTACCCCTATCACTCAAGTCAGCTTAGTTTTTCAGAGACTAGCTATCAAAGAGGGTTGTTCACTCTGTGAGTTACTCAAATGAGTGGGACATGCAATATCCCCTCAAATTAAGGAAGAGATTTTAAGGGACGTCAAGTCCACAAAACAAAAGTCAAATGAAAATCTGCACGCTCGCATTCTCGTCTAGTTTCGCCTGAGAAACAGGGTTGACACTGCTGTTGTTACTACAAATTCCACCGCTGCCAGGACCACAGGTCATCGACCAGTAAAGTCAAGACTGGGTCCGAGAATCCTACCAAGCACACATCACAAAGATATTCCTAAAAAGGAAAAGAAAGAGAGGTTACTTAATATTGTATCTGTTTTACACCGTGGGGAGCATATTTCTCCTTGACATACCGATGTTTCTGCTAGGACACTCTATCCTGAGACATCATCGTCAAAGAGGAAAATGTGGATACCCAAGGTTGCTGCATCGATACAATCTAGTGAACCCGTAGGGCAAGATCATGGAATGAAGCCAGGGTCCAAAATACATGGCATCATTGCAACGATTGCCAGCGAGATGGAAGAACAAGTAGAGGATGTCCAGCAGGGTCCTCCAGATCTTAAGATGATTCAAGAATCGATAATCAAAGAAAAAGTTTAAAAGCTCAGATTCGAGATTTCTGAGTTGTCTCGAGAACATGGAGTTTCCATCGATGGTGATGATGAAAATTTTGACTATAACAATTACCTCGAAGAAGATTTCATGAATGTCCATGTTATCGAGAACAGGGCCATTGCATCTGTGTTCGACGCTCAACCTTCAACTGAAGATAACGCCGTAGATAAGCTGCTCAGAGCTATCCTCTTAAGGGACGAACAAGTCAGCCTATTGGAGAAAAGNTTCATTTTAAACTATGAAAAATATGAGGTCAGTTTGATTTCATACTTCCACGTCCTTCGGAAGCGGGCAACAGGAT
Source organism: Phalaenopsis hybrid cultivar (assembly GCA_002079205.1). NCBI lineage: Eukaryota > Viridiplantae > Streptophyta > Magnoliopsida > Asparagales > Orchidaceae > Phalaenopsis > Phalaenopsis hybrid cultivar. The sequence goes on along the minus strand of JXCR01107278.1, from coordinate 47,341 downwards.
TTCGATTTCAGCGACCGACAGCTTCTTACGGGAAACCCCACAAACCAACACCTCAAAATAACGCCGACAATAGGGAATTAAAAAATTCATAAAATGAGCCTTAACTTTAAAAATTCATATCTTGGTGTAGAAAAATCACAAAAATAAAATAAAAATAGCCTCTTGCTTAGTGAACAGAGGAGAACAATGTTGAAAAAATTTGAAGTCCATTTGATGCATATTTTATTTTTAATTAATTAAACACTATTTTGAGTCATTTGATTCTCCATGCATATACGCATTTCACCATCGCTTGAAATTTTGACATGTTGTGTCCTCTGTCAAGGGGAACATTCCCTGATTTTTCTAAATTCAAAGAAGATCTTTAGACAAATATCAATATTTTTTAAATTTATGTACATTATTTGCTTAAATTAATCATAATAATCATCATGTTGCATATAAAAATCGAAGTAAATTTTGGTAGGTTCACTATGACTAGAGAACTATTAAGAAAATTTCTCATGAGTCAAGTCATTGAAAAAAAAACCTAATTTGCCTAAACCCTAAATCAACNGCCCTTATAGGAAGCATGTCTGAACCCAGCTTAATATAAACCTTATTTAATCCTTTATATTAAATAGGGGAATATGTTGGCAAATACAAAGGTTTCACAGACCAAACGAACGTCATACTTTACTTAGTTTATTTGATCGAGCCTCATCCTCAAGTCTTGTGTTTATCCTTTGGGATAGATACAAGATTTGAGATACAATGCTCTTTCATTTTAAACTATGAAAAATATGGGGTCAGTTTGATTTCATACTTCAACGTCCTTTCGAAGTGGGCGACGAGATTTCGATTCCGGTGACCGACAACTTCTTATGGGAAACTCCCCACAAACCCTCGAAATAGCGCCGACACACCTTCACTACAGTGAGAGGAGAAGAAGCCCCATCAAAGCCCCCCTAATAGGGAGCCCCTACACTAGACTTTGATCAACACCCAAATTTGGCCTTGATCGAATTTGGGTCTAGACCTTTCACCACAGTAAGAGGGCAATCCTTAGCCTCCTTGGACACTACAAACGTGCCAAGTACCTCTGATTGAAGCTTCGCTTCTCAGAGAAAAGGTATTGAACTCCCACTCTTCTCGAGCCTATTTCTACTCTCGATTTGATTAGAGTTGATTTAACGACATGATTACTGTATGGATGTGTTCTACACACTTAGAAGAGTTCATAATATCAAACCTATGGTCATTTGGTTGAGAAATGAGTGAGATCTTATGGATTGAAGTTGGACGGTTCTCGGGCTAGGCATTTTGGGACAATGACCCACAACCGTTGGATCCCGAATGTATTAAATGGAGGGCTCTGATTGCGCCAGATGGGAGCATGGTTCATAAAGCACAGGCTAACTCAGATGGCAGCGCCAAACCAGAAGACGATGTGTGGAGCTTCGGAGACGCCGAGCATGATGTGGCGCCGAGCTGGATACGTAGAAAAATAGGGCTTTATTTTATTTATTTAATGGCCAGAACTTCAAAATTCCATCTTGGTGTAGAAAAATCACAAAAATAAAAGAAAAATACCTTAGTTCTCAGTGAACATAGGAGAACAATGTGGAAATGGTTTGAAGTTTATTTTATGTATATTTTATTTTTAATTAATTAAATATTGTTTTGAGTCTTATAACTCTCCATGCATGTAGACATTTTGCCATGACTTGATATTTTTGCATGTTTTTGCCTCTATCATGGGNTTCAATTCTCATATCTTTGAATTAACCTACATTTCAATTCTCATTTCCGAATCAGTCCTACATTTCTGATTCCTTACGTTCAGAGGTCGGACCTTACATTCCGACACCTTCTTTCGAGAATTGACCTACATTTCAATTCTCATTTCTAATTGACCTACATTTCAATTCTCATTTCTGAATCAGTCCTACATTTCTGATTCATTGCATTTAAGGTCGGACCCTACATTCCGACACCTTCTTTTGAGAATTGAGAATTTACCTACATTTCAATTCTCATTTTCGAATCAGTCCTACATTTCTATTCATTACATTCGAGGCCCTACATTTCAATTCTCATTTCCAAATCAGTCCTAAATTTCTGATTCTTTACATTTGAGATCTACATTTCAATTCTCATTTTCGAATCAGTCCTACATTTCTGATTCTTTACATTTGAGGTCACCTACATTTCAATTCTCATTTCTGAATCAGTCCTACATTTCTGATTCATTGCATTCGAGGTTGACATTTCCAAATCAGTCCTACATTTCTGATTCATTACATTTGAGGTCGGTCCTTACATTTCGACACCTTCTTTTGAGAATTGACCTACATTTCAATTCTCATTTCTGAATCAGTCCTACATTTTTTATTCTTTACATTCGAGGTCGGTACTTACATTCCAACACTTTCTTTTGATAATTGACCTACACTTCAATTCCCATTTCTGAATCAGTCCCACATTTCTGATTCTTTACATTTGAGGTCGGTCCTTACATTCTGACACCTTATTTTGAGAATTAACCTACATTTCCATTCTCATTTCCGAATAAGTCCTACATTTCTGATTCATTACATTCGAGGTTGGTCCTTACACTCCGACTCTCTCTCTCTCTCTCTCTTTTCGAGTTGATATTTGAATTTCAAGTCCTACCTTGGGGTCAACACTTACATGTTGACTCCCATCCTTTGGAAATTTTTGAAATTTCATAACTCAAAATCCACTCTCCAATTCCCAGCGAGAGTCCCTACTTCTCGACTTGATTAAACACACACCTACTAATTCCCCGGCAGAAACAAATCACACACACGACCCTACGCATACTTCTAGTCTGTTGGACTTAAGAGTTTGTATTGGTTTTTGTTGATCTCGTCGGTCAACGCCAATACGCGCGGTGTGTTTTCCCAACACACCATNGGTGGGGTCACTGTGGGAGAAACTCAAGATGAGTCACCCTTAGGATTGCTGGACCTTAGGGTTGACCTTGGGAGCTGGTCTGGAGCTAAGGCATTCACTACACTCATGTGCACTCATCTACACTCACAATTACTCACAATCCTGAACTCAAAATTTCTAGACTAGATCCCTTGATCTTTGGGATACTCATGTAGATGGTTCCCTAAACCTACTAGCCCTAGGGCTATGGTTTAGCTAAGTCCACTATGTAGAGGACCCAAAATGGGATTTCCATTGGTCTATGGCTTATTGATGATGATTGGTACCTCAACTCTACCAAAATACCCAGTTTGGTCGTTTACCCCTAAAGCACCCACAAATTACCAAAATACCCCACTTGAGCTCAAAATCCCAAAAATCCCAAAAATTACCAAGAAAATTCCAATAAATCCCAAATAATTCCAATTTCATTCCTCTCAACTACCACATGACCCAATTTGGCCAATTTGACCATCTTTAACCAAAACCCCCAAATTACCCTTTAAAGACCCAAATTTCCGCAAATCCAACTCAAATGTCCACCAATTTGATCTCAATTGACCCCAATAACAATCCTAAACTCAAATTCACTTTTCATATGACCAAACTAAATCAAATCCAAGCTCAATTGGTCCATGATTTGAGCCCAATTTTGACCATATGACATAATCTCACCAAATTGAACCCATGGCATATTCAATTGGCCTCAATTGATGTTGCAAAATCTTGATAAAATTCATATACATCAAAATCAACCATCAATTGACCTTGTTGAAGCCTCAAATCCATTTGATTTTGGACTAAATCCAAAATTCCCAAATTTAGCCCCAAATTGGCTAAGTCTCAAAATTTCACCCAATTGATTGCCTTAACTTCCAAATGACATCCAATTCATGTTGAAAACTCTTCATGAGGTCCCTATTGACCATTTACAACAATCAATTTGTATTCATGTTGAAAACTCTTCATGAGGTCCCTATTGACCATTTATAACAATCAATTTGGACTTGTCATGTTGAAAACTCTTCATGAGGTCTCTATTGACCATTTATAATAATCAATTTGGACTTAGTCATGTTGGAAACTCTTCATGAGGTCCCTATTGACCATTTACAACAATCAATTTGGACTTAGTAAGTCCCCAAATTTTACCCAATTGATATCCTTAACCTCCAAATTGGCATCCAATTAAACTCTTCATGAGGTCCCTATTGACCATTTACAATAATCAATTTGGACTTAGCCCAAGGCTAGCCCAAGCTAGACCCAAGCTTAGCCCAAAATGACCAAATTGATTACAGTTCAAAATTCCTTCATATTGGCTCTTCAATTGGACTCAAAACCACTTCCATCCTTCACCAAAGTTATTCTTTATGATCATCTACACCAAATGCAATAATTATTTGGGCCAATTGACATGGCTAACCTAGCCCAAACCTAAGTTTTGGTCATTTGCACCAACTTGGACCCATGCACTAAATGTGACCTAACCACCCTAAGGCCACCAAATTAACTCCACCACGGCGATTAGTTGGACTTAGTGACCAGTCCAAACACCATGAAATCACCTAAATCAAGCCGTGGACCAAAGGTCCTCCAAATTAAGGGATCTTATTTCCAAAAAAGCACATGCTTAAGATATCTTTGCCAAATCCAAGCACATTTGTATTAAATTGTTGTGATGGGTTCCTTTGGGTTCCCTGAGCTCCTAGCTACTTCCCCCTGGCCGGCCGGCCAACCTAGTGGCCNACTTGGACCCATGCACTAAATGTGACCTAACCACCCTAAGGCCACCAAATTAACTCCACCACGGCGATTAGTTGGACTTAGTGACCAGTCCAAACACCATGAAATCACCTAAATCAAGCCGTGGACCAAAGGTCCTCCAAATTAAGGGATCTTATTTCCAAAAAAGCACATGCTTAAGATATCTTTGCCAAATCCAAGCACATTTGTATTAAATTGTTGTGATGGGTTCCTTTGGGTTCCCTTAGCTCCTAGCTACTCCCCCCTGGCCGGCCGGCCAACCTAGTGGCTGAAAAAGCCCAAAACTAAGAGCCACCCCCATGGCACCTCACCCAAATCAAACCTAGAGGCCAGCTCATCCAAACAAAACTATGGAGCTCCTCTGCCCTCCACCTAAGCACCACATTACACCTCCTAATTGGCCATGACAGCCACCATAACCCCATTTTTATAAAAGGCCACCTCTATGGCTGTTAAACTAAGTGCTGAAATTTTCTTAGAGAGACCTCTCCAAACTTCACACAGAACTTCCCTAAGATCTCCTCAGTGCATTCCAACCATTTTCCCTCACCCAATCCCATTGTCGGAACTCAATTTTGAGCTTGAAACCCTGACGGAAACTAGGACAGAACGCAATACACCTCCACAATCCACCAAACTTCTATTGCTTGTGCCCACACCTTCACAAGAGTGAAAGAAGCCAAAGCCCCATCAAATCCCCCATCCACAAAGCCCCTACCATAGCTCTAAACCAACACCTGAAATCGAGCTTGGTCGAATTCATACCTAGGCCTTACACCAAGACCAGGGACTCAATCCCTAGCCTTCTTGGACCCCAAAAAACGTGTCGAGTACCTCTAATCAAAGCCTCCCTTCTCAGAGAAAAGGTATAAAACTCCTCGTCCTCCCAAGCTTATTTTGATTCTTCATTTACTTAAGCTTGATTTCATGGTATATTAACCGTATGGATGTGTTCGTCTCACTTAAACGAGTCCATAGGACCAAACTCGAAGTGATTTGGTTGAGTCTAGGCCTAGATCTTAAGATTTTAGTGTGGACGGGCACGAGATCATCCTATCGAGGATGATGACGGGGAGTCGTCCGATCGAGCGTGTATTAAATGGACGGGGGAGATCGCGCCGGACAACACTTCAGGACATGAATAGCGGGACGAGTCAGCAAGCTACGTGGACAGCGGCGTCCAACCCGAGCGCGCCACGCATGCTTTCGAAGTCGTCATAGGTTGAGGTGGCACGCACTGTTTAAATAGAAAAATAGGGGTATTTTCTTTTTTATTTAAACCCCAAAATTTCAAAAATACATAACTTTGTGTAGAAAAATAACAAAAATAAAATAAAAATACCATCTTGCTCAGTGAATAGAGGAGAACAATGTGGAAACATTTTAAAGTCTATTTGATGCATAATATTTTTTAATTAATTAAATACTATTTGGAATCATTTGATTCTCCATGCATATTGACACATTACCATGGCTTTAAATTATGACATGTTGTAGCCTCTGTCAAGGGAAGTATTCTACGATTTTTCGAGAGTCAGAGAAGGTCCCTGTACAGAGACCCATATTTTTCAAGTTATTTCACATTATTTCCTTAAAATAATCATGGAAATTAGCATATTGGTTATTAAATCCCAAGAAAATTTTAGAAGGTCTACCATGACCAGAGAAACCTTTGAATCATGGAAATTAGCATATTGGTTATTAAATCCCAAGAAAATTTTGGAAGGTCCACCATGATCAGAGAAACCTTTGAAAATAATTTCATTGGTCAAGTCATTTAAAATATCCTTAAATTTTACAAATACTAAATTACTAACATAATTAATTTTGAAAAATATAAACATTTAAATCACTTGATTTTTGACCTCTACTATGATTTACGATCTAGATAACTCATCATAAAAGTTTCAAAATATTTTGAGTTCATTTGATAACTTAAATTGATTTTTAAAGATAAATACCACTCCTAACATTTAAATGATTTTTAAAAATCAAAATATAACTCAAAAAATTATGAAACTTAGTTTTTTTAGTTCTCTGTGATCAGAGGTATTTTTTAAAAATAAAATGATATTTAAATTAAAATTTTGATTTTTAGCCTATTCTAAATATTTAAATAATTAAAAATTCATAAAAATCATAAAAATAATAAAACTCATGAAAATGTTCTAAATTATTTCCTAATCACTTAGGAACAATTAGAACATACTTTCTGGTTTTCTAAATAAAGATATTGAATTTCAAAGCTTAAAAATATTTTTTTAAAAGGCTAAAAATGAGTTTTCGCTAGAAATAATTCCAATAAATCAAGGAAAAATTAGAAAAATATAAAATTTTCTCCTCTAAGTTCTCTGACCATAGGGAGATTTTTCAAAAAACATAAAACTTAATTTTCACCACCTAAAATATTTTATTTTTATTAAATAGCCGAGAATTTAAAATAATTCTAATAAATCACAAAGAATTCAAAAAATCATGAAATTTTGTCCAAAGACTTTCCTAGTCTACTTCTACTTTCAGTAAAAATTTAAATTGATTATAATTTAACTTGGTCAAGTTAGGAATTTTCTTTAAAAAATTCTATTTTTTAATGAAAATAATTACATAAATTAAATTAAATTTTAAAAAATCACACTTTTTCATCTGATGTCTTAATTAACCCATGAATGAGGTGGGATAAGAACTTCAAAGTCATTTGAATTGAATTTGACAAATTATGAGGTGTTAGAGCCTTAGGGGCAAATGTGTAATTTTGGAAATTTAGCCTTAATTAACATTTAGGCTTAATTCAAGGAGGGAAAATGGGTAACCTCTAATCTTAATAAATTTATTTGATGCTTCGTACACAAGGGGTTAATTGGTAGAAACCAATCTCACTTTCTTAATTAAGATTAATAAGTTTCTAAATTATTTAAGTTTGGAAGTTTAAATGATCCTGGACTTAGGGGTATGACTTTTGAAGTCAATAATTAATCAATTTAATACCCCTGTCTTGAATTTCAAATAAAATCCAAATCATGAATCATGACCACTTAAAGCTTAACCCTTTTCAAAACTAATTAAGACACTCACCTAGGTCTTAAAGGTTTAGTGGTGACTTAGGCTAAATCAAAAATTGATTAAACAAGGATTAGAGAAATAAATATAACTAAGTCAAACATCCTGGAAATACCACTAAGCACAATTAGGATTAAAATTTGGCGAAGTGATTCAAATTACATTAACTTGCTTCTTCAAGGGTCTTCACCCACATAATTTTTAAAATTAAATGATAAATCATAATCACCCTATTCTTAGGGATAATTGAGAAATCAGGGTTTCACTGAGTAATAAGAGTATTTACAGGATGAACCATCAAGCAACATAATAAGTTTAAATGGACTCGAGGCTTTTCACTTGTTGGTGAGAGAGAGGCATGGACCTTCTTCCTCCTCTTAACTTGTTGGATACCTCAGAGGCCTATTAAACTTAATTTGCTTCGCTCAATGAAATCATCCTTAATTAAACTTTTAAGGACTCACCAAGATATGACATAAGGGTTAGTCGCTCAATGAAATCATCCTTAATTAAACTTTTAAGGACTCACCAAGATATGACATAGGGTTGGGAAAATTGGCTTAATGAAATCATCCTTAATTAAAATTTTTAAGGACTCACCAAGATATGACATAGGGTTAGAATCATCCTTAATTAAACTTTTAAGGACTCACCAAGATATGACATAGGGTTAGGAAAATTAAAAATCATCCTTAATTAAAATTTTAAGGACTCACCAAGATATGACATAGGGTTAGGAAAATTACCAAAATTTTATCTTTCTTGCTTATCATAAACTGCCTTAACATGCATTTTAAGTTTCAGTTGGTGGAACGAGAAGACTCGTCAGGTACACTTTTACAGTTTATAGTACAATCTTTCTTCTGCATTTTCCTTACATGTTTCATGCTTGCGCTTACCTACATAAACTTGCATGTTAACCATAACCATAACCCAAAACCAAAATTAAAAATCAACCAAGATAAAATTCACCGCCACAACATGCAAAATATAAAACAACTCAAAATTTAATCACAAACATCACATAAAACTACAACTTCAACCAAATTAAGACGTCTCTATCGGATGATTGGGAATCCCTCGGAGGAGGTAACCTACGGTTGCTAACAAGGCTTCCCACAGTTTAAATGAAATTATGGAACTTATTAAGTTGGGTTTAGTAAGTTCTTTTAGACTAAGTGAATTCAATAGAAAATAGTGATATCGAAACGAGGGAACCGTAGGGGCCTAATCGGTGTCGCTCTAATAAACTTTAATATGCCCTCTATAAAAATTTAATGAACTTCAACCATAGGGCCACCTGATTGGATATTATAACTTGACACACTAGATAACTCAAATTCGTCGTGGCAAGGAGCTTGGAACTAGCATGGTAAGCAGCACGGCCATCTTCAACAGCAAAATCTGTCTTCTCCAGCTAAACCAATCTTCCTTATTAGACTTAAACAACAAAGCCATAGGACTTCAAGGTTGCTTGCTTATGCAACGTAAATCCTCATCTTATCTTTAGGACTTTGCAGACTTAAACAACAAAGCCATAGGACTTTGAGGTTGCTTGCTTATGCAACATAAATCCTCACAGAGCTTGGAGCTAGCATGGTGGGCAGCACGACCATCTTCAATAGCAAAACCTATCTTCCCCAGCTAAACCAATCTTCCTTCCTTAGATAACAACAAAGCCATAGGACTTCGAGGTTGCTTGCTTATGCAATGTAAATCCTCACCTTATCTTCGCATAGCCCTGCTATACAATATAAGCCCTAACTCGTCTTAGGATTCCGAGGTTGTCGTTTGTTAATAGCCCTGCTATACAATATAAGCCCTAACTCGTCTTAGGATTCCGAGGTTATCGTTTGTCATGACCTAAATCCTCACATCTTCCTATACAATATAAGCCCTAACTCGTCTTAGGATTCTGAGGTTGTCATTTGTCACAACCTAACTTCGAGGTTTCTTGCTTATGCAATGTAAATCCTCACATCATCTTTAGGCCTTTGTATAGCTCTATACAATATAAGCCCTAACTCGTCTTAGGATTCCGAGGTTGTCGTTTGTCATGACCTAAACCCTCACATCTTCCAGGCTATTTGTTTGATCAATTCATACGAATGTAAGCCCTAACTAATAAAATTGGCAGGATGAAACACCTAAATATTTGTCCACAAAACTGAAGCCAAACATTAGGATAGCTTGGGAAGTCACCGAGATTAGCCTTTGGATCCATGACATCCCCTAGTTCCTCGTCCTTTGAATTCTACAATAAAATGTTCCAAATTTGAACCAATCCCCTTTCACACCTCTACGTCCGATTTCATTGAAGAGTCTTACCCTTTGAAATTCCTTGAAGATAATATTTCCTGATTTTTAACTATAGGGGCTTGCCCTTATTGGAAACATGTTCGAACCCAGCTTAATATAAACCCTATTTAATCCTTTATATTAAATAAGGGAACTTGTGGGCAAATTTAAAGGTTTCGCAGACCAAACGGACGTCATACTTTCCTTAGTTTATTTGATCGAGCCTCATCCTCAAATCTTGTGTTTATCCATCGGGATAGATACAAGACTTGAGGTACAGTGCTCTTTCATTTTAAACTATGAAAAATATGAGGTCAGTTTGATTTCATACTTCCACGTCCTTCGGAAGCGGGCAACAAGATTTTCATTTCAGCGACCGACAGCTTCTTACGGGAAACCCCACAAACCAACACCTCAAAATAACACCAACAATATGGAATTAAAAAATTCAGAAAATGACTCTTAACTTTAAAAATTCATATCTTGGTGTATAAAAATCACAAAAATAAAATAAAAATAGCCTCTTGCTTAGTGAACAGAGGAGAACAATGTTGAAAAAAATTGAAGTCCATTTGATTCATATTTTATTTTTAATTAATTAAACACTATTTTGAGTCATTTGATTCTCCATGCATATAGGCATTTCACCATCGCTTGAAATTTTGACATGTTGTGTCCTCTGTCAAGGGGAACATTCCCTGATTTTTCTAAATTCAGAGAAGATCTTTAGACAAATATCAATATTTTTTAAATTTATGTAAATTATTTGCTTAAATTAATCATAATAATCATCATGTTGCATATAAAAATCGAAGTAAATTTTGGTAGGTTCACTATGACTAGAGAACAATTAAGAAAATTTCTCATGAGTCAAGTCATTGAAAATAAACCTAATTTGCCTAAACCCTAAAACAATAAGATAATTAATTTTGAAAAATACAAAAATCAAAATGATTTGATTTTTGATCTCTACTGTTGTCTAAGATCCACAGAACTCCCCATAAAAATTTCAAAGTATTTTGAGTCCATTTGATGGCCTAAATTTATTTTCTAAGTTAAATATCTTTTTTTGCACTAAAAAATTTTTTAATGATCAAAATATAACTCAAAAAATTATCAAAACTTGTTTTTTTAATTCTCTGTGATTAGGGAAATTTTATAAAAATAAAATGTTATTTAAAATAAAAATTTTATTTTTAGCCTATTTAAATTTTTAAAATAATTAAAANAAATTTTTTAATGATCAAAATATAACTCAAAAAATTATCAAAACTTGTTTTTTTAATTCTCTGTGATTAGGGGAATTTTATAAAAATAAAATGGTATTTAAAATAAAAATTTTATTTTTAGCCTATTTAAATTTTTAAAATAATTAAAGTTCATAAAAATCACAAAAATAATAAAATTCATGGGAATGTTCTAAATTATTTTATAAGCATTTAGAAGCAATTGGAATATTTTTCCTCATTTTTTAAATGAAGATATTGTATTTTGAAGCTTAAAGTAATTTTTAAAGCCTAAAAAATGGATTTCCACTAAAATAATTCCAATAATTCAAAGAAAAATCAGAAAAAATTAAAATTTGCTTCTCGCGTTANGCATTTAGAAGCAATTGGAATATTTTTCCTCATTTTTTAAATGAAGATATTGTATTTTGAAGCTTAAAGTAAATTTTAAAGGCTAAAAAATGGATTTCCACTTAAATAATTCCAATAATTCAAAGAAAAATCAGAAAAAAATAAAATTTGCTTCTCGCATTTTCTGATCTCAAGGAGATTTTTCAAAAATGTAAAACTTAATTTCCACATTTAAAATATTTTATATTTTATGAATGCCCGAGAAAGTAAAATAATTCTAATAATTCAAATAAATTCAAAAAAATCATGAAATTTGTTCCAAATGGTTCTCTAATCTAAGTCTTGGCCATGTTATTGAATTTTCTTTGAAAATTTCTATTTTTGCAAGAAAATATTTATATAAATTAAATTAAATTTTGAAAAATCACAATTTCTCCTCTGATGTCTTAATTGGCCCATGAATAAGGTAGGATAAAAATTTCAAAGTCTTTTGGTTTGAATTTGACAAATTATGAAGTTTAAGAGCCTTAGGGGCAAAAGTGTAATTTTAGAAATTTGGCCTTAATTAACATTTAGGCTTAATTTAAGAAGGGAAATGGGCAACCACTGATCTTAATTAACTTGTTTGGATGACTGAAATTGGAAAGGGGATTAATTGGTAGAAACCAACCTCACTTTCTTAATTAAAAGTATAAATTAATAAATTTCTAAATTATTAAAATTTGAAAGTCTATTAAAATTAAANATATTTATATAAATTAAATTAAATTTTGAAAAATCACATTTTCTCCTCTGATGTCTTAATTGGCCCATGAATAAGGTAGGATAAAAATTTCAAAGTCCTTTGATTTGAATTTGACAAATTATGAAGTTTAAGAGCCTTAGGAGCAAAAGTGTAATTTTAGAAATTTGGCCTTAATTAACATTTAGGCTTAATTTAAGGAGGGAAATGGGCAACCACTGATCTTAATTAACTTGTTTGGATGACTGAAATTGGAAAGGGGATTAATTGGTAGAAACCAACCTCACTTTCTTAATTAAAAGTAAAAATTAATAAATTTCTAAATTATTAAAATTTGAAAGTCTATTAAAATTAATTGAACCTACGACTTAGGGGTATGACTTTTAAGGTCAATAATTAATAAATTTAATGCTCCTATTTGATGTTCAAATGAAATTCAATCATGATCACCTAAAATTTAACATTTTTCCAAATTAATTAAGACACTTACCTAGGTCCTAAGGGCTTAGTAGTGATCCTAGTTAAATCAAGACTGATTAAATGAGGATTAGAAAAGCAAACATAGCTAAAATTTAATACCTTTTAAAACACCACAAGCCCAATTAGGACCAAAATTTGGCTAAGTGTTCCAACAACACTAGCTTTCCCCTCCTTTAAGGGTCTTCACTCACATAATCTTCAAAATTAAATTACAAATGATAATTACCCTACTCTTAGAAATAATTAGGACATCAATATTCATTGAGCATTAGGATGTTCATAGGGCGAATTATTAAGTAACACAATAAGTTTAAATGAGCTCGAGGACTTTCACCAGGTAATGAGAGTGAAGCATGGACCTACTTCTTTCTCCTAACTTGTTGGATACTTCAGAGGTCTACTAAACTTAACGTGTTTTTCTTAACAAAATCATACTTAATCAAACTAATAGGGACCCGCCAGGATATGACCTAGGGTTAGGTAGGTCGCCAAAACATTACTTTATTGTTTCATATATAATGCCTTGACATGCATTTTGAGTTTCAGGTAGTGGAACGAGAAGACTCGTCAGGTTTGCTTTTATAGCTTACAGCATCGTCTGTCTTGTACTTTCATACTGTACTTTCGATTTTAATACAAACCTGCATGCTAAACAATAATGCCACCCTGCATGAAAACTAAAACTATCAGGATAGCTGCAAAACCAAAACCAAAACTAAAGTTAAAATTAATCAAGATAAAATTCACAACCACAACATTCAAAATATATAACAACTAAAAATTTAATCACAAACATCACACAAAACTACAATTACAACAAAATTAAGATGTCTATATCAGATGATCGAGAATCCCTCGGAGGAGATAAGCTACGGTTGCTAACGAGGCTTCCCCTCTATTGGAAGATCGGGAACCCTCGGAGGAGGTAACCTACGGTTGCTAACGAGGTTTTCCGCTAAATTAAAATGTCCTTATTGGAAGATCGGGAACCCCTCGGAGGAGGTAACCTACGGTTGCTAACGAGGCTTCCCAAGGTCTTAATGAAATTATGGAACTCATTAAGTTAAGTTTAGTAAATTCATTTGGACTAAGTGAATCCAATATAAAATAGTGGTGCCAGAACAAGGGAATTATAGGATCCTAACCGGTGTAGTTCTAATCAACTTTAACATCCCCATAAAATTTAAAGGTCTACAATCATAAGGCCACCTGATTTGACACCATAACTTAAAATCCTAGAAAACTTAAATTTGTTGCGGTAAGGAGCTTGGATCTAGCATTGTGGGCAGCACGACCATCTTAAACAGCAAAACACGTCTACATCAGCTAAACCAACTTCCTTCCTTAGAATTAAACAACAAGCCATAGGATCTCGAGGTTGTTTGCTTATGCAACATAAATCCTCACCTCATCTTTAGGCCTTTTTACAGCTCTGTTGTACAATATAAGTCCTAACTCGTCTTGGGATTCCGAGGTTGTTGTTCAACACAACCTAAATCCTCACATCTTCCAGGCTATTTGCGTGATCGTTTCACACGAATGTAAGCTCTAATTAATAAAATTGACAAGATGAAACACCTAATTATTCCTCCTCAAAACTAAACCAAAACAATAGGATGGATCGGGAAAAAACTAAGGTTCTCCTCTGGATCCATGAAAACCCTTAGTTCTTCCTCCTTTGGATTCCAAAAACAAAATGCTCCAAATTTCAGCCAATCCCATTTCACACCTCTTCATTCGATATAGTTGAAAAGTCCTATCCTTTTAAAATCTTTGAAGATAATATTTCTTGATTTTTATTGAGAGTTTTCTTAGGTGACTTCAGTCTTTTAAGATGTAATTAACTATAGGGGCTTACCCTTATAGGAAGCTTGTCTGAACCCAGCTTAATATAAACCCTATTTAATTATTCATATTAAATAGGGGAATTTGTCGACAAATAAAATGATTTTGTAGACCAAACTGATGTCATATCTTTCTTAGTTTATTTGATCGAGCCTCACCCTCAAGTCTTATGTTTATCCTTCGGGATAGATACAGGATTTGAGGTAAAGCGCTCTTTCATTTAAACTATAAAAAAAATGGGGTTAGTTTGACTTTAATATTTTTCTAAACTTAAATATATATGAAAATTAAACGTCCTTCCGAAGTGGGTGACGGGATTTCCATTTTGGTGATCGACAGCTTACTACGGGCAACTCCTTAACCAAAATAGGGTCGACAGCTTCTGGCGACTTCGCTGGGGATATGCTTTTCTTTCCATTTAAACAAAGAAAAATTATCTTCATACATCGGTAATGCGTTCATGTCCCTTATGAACCAAAATGACCCTTCTTCCATTGGCATGCTTTACCCATTTCTGCCTTAGGAAAGTATGGTCAACTCTTTGGACTTCAAAACTATCTGTTCAATCACCTTTGAACAGAGGGGTTCAGGAGACCATTAAAGACTCTTTAAATCTTCATGTGGGCTCAGACCCCAATAAGTGTGTTGGCGGACTAAATTCCACCTGGGCATTATGTGTTTCTAAATAGGTCCCGCACCAAGTCCTAAACACTTCACATCTCCTTTTCAAGTTTGATTTACTATTTTACAAATTAAATTAAAATTCTATTGTGCTGCGCGCGCTTCAAATTTTTTTTTACAAATTAATTTTTTTTTACTTTCAAATCATCTTTTTATTAAAATTTTTAAAATCTCCTCAAATTAAAATTTACCCGGTCTACATATTAACCTCTGTTAAATATTAGTGCTTGCACTAAGATTACAAAGTTTTGGCCATATAGCTAACTCCAAAGCTTTCTTCTTTTAAAGTTACTGCAATGACCTGCCCAACGCTAACTTTTTCCTGCAACTTGCCAACAAACCGCGAAGCCCGCAACGTTGTTCACACCATTAAGTTTGGAGCCAGATTTGAAGACCTTGAGGTTATCCTAGGAAAAGCTCTGTTCGTCGTGATGAAAGTCACTGCTCCAGAAATTCAGGAGTCATTTGTTGAGTTCAACCCGAACTGTCTTCAGGACTTTCCTTCTTGCAAGAAGGCTAAGACTACTACTGCCACTTTAGTGCCTGCCAAACCTACTGTTCCCGCTACCAAGGGAAAAGAAATAATGATTGTTGAGGATCCAACTGAAGGATTAGCTGCTCCACCTTCAGTGTTTGAAAAAAGATCAAGTTTAAAGACTGCACCACTAACCGCAACTCAGAAAAGAAATCACAACAGAAGGATTCAGAAAGCTTCTTAAGCCTAAGCTCTTAAGAAAACCCCCATCGAGGTAGAGCCTCACCAAGAGGAATTTGAACTACTAGAAATATATCCACTACTTTGAGGAAGCAGATTTCATCCTCTAGTGGACACAGACGGACACGAGAGTGTCCAAAAGACTGCTGTTGCGTTACCATCACTTCATGGACAGGATAGAGAGAAAAAGAAGTCTACCCCTATCACTCTAGTCAGCTTAGTTTTTCAGAGACTAGCTATCAAAGAGGGTTGTTCAGTCTGTGAGTTACTCAAATGAGTGGGACATGCAATATCCCCTCAAATTAAGGAAAATATTTTAAGGGACGTCAAGTCCACCAAACAAAAGTCAAATGAAAATCTGCACGCTCGCATTCCCGTCTGGTTCCGCCTGAGAAACAGGGTTGACACTGCTGCTGTTACTACAAATTCCACCGCTACCAGGACCACAGGTCATCGACCAGTGAAGTCAAGACTGGGTCCGAGAATCCTACCAAGCACACATCACAAAGATATTCTTAAAAAGGAAAAGACAGAGAGGTTACCTAATATTGTATCTGTTCTACACCGTGGGGAGCATATTTCTCCTTGACATACCGATGTTTCTGCTAGGACACTCTATCCTGAGACATCATCGTCAAAGAGGAAAATGTGGATACCCAAGGTTGCTGCATCGATACAATCCAGTGAACCCGCAGGGCAAGATCATGGAATGAAGCCAAGGTCCAAAATATGTGGCATCATCACAACGATTTCCAGCGAGATGGAAGAACAAGTAGATGATGTCCAGCAGGGTCCTCCAGATCTTAAGATGATTCAAGAATCGATAATCAAAGAAAAAGTTTAAAAGCTCAGATTCGAGATTTCTGAGTTGTCTCGAGAACATGGAGTTTCCATCGATGGTGATGATGAAAATTTTGACTATAACAATTACCTCGAAGAAGATTTCATGAATGTCCATGTTATCGAGAACAGGGCCATTGCATCTGTGTTTGACGCTCAACCTTGAACTGAAGATAACGCCGTAGATAAGCTGCTCAGGGCTATCCTCTTAAGGGATGAACAAGTCAGCCTATTGGAGAAAATGATAGAAGAGATGGCCACCGTCATGATGACTATGGCCACAATTCAAGGGCAGTCACAAGCGTCACAACTATCATCTCCAGATATCAACCAACCAGAAATCATACATATTACAGATGAAAGATGAGAAGTTTCCTTAGCAAACAAGGATGAGCAACCAAAGAAAGATTCTCCATCAAGCGTCATGCCAGAAAAAGAATTCAAACAGATGGTCGAGCAAGTTCGGGATGCCTTAACGCAACTTAAGGGTGGTGCATTGATTCTAAAAGGTAGACTTTACCCGGAAGAGTTCGATGTCGTAACTTTCCCTAAGGATTTTGTATTCCTAAAATTTAAGATATTTGATGGGACTGGAAATCCCAAACAGCACCTAGCACACTTCCGAGCCAGTTGTGGCAATACAAGAAATAACGAAGCTTTACTCTGTCAACAGTTCGTCAGCAGCCTGTCAAGAGTTGCTTTCAATTAGCATGCTGATTTGCTCAATGGATTGGTTAAGACGTTCGCCGAGTTGGAGCAACTATTTATAAAGAGATTCATCGGAACACAACATCATGTTTCCATAGAAGAACTCATGATGGAGAAATAAAAGCCCAACAAGACTTTATTGGATTAGATTTTGAGGTGAAGAAACCTTAGCACGAAATGCGAACCTCAGCTACAGGAACATCATGCGATTGAAATTTTACTCAAAAGCATTCATGGACCCGTAGCTTTCATGCTCAAGGGACTCACCATCAAATCCTTCGAGAAGCTACTCAGCAAGGCTAGCAGTCTTCAGGAAGAAATCAAATACATGGGTTCTCACAAGAAGTCAAAGACAACCAGAGTGTTTGAAAAGAAATCCGGAATAGTCATAAATTTTGATAAAGGAAAACAACCGATAAAAATATATGCAGAAAATCCTCGTCAATCTTCGTCACAGTAGGCTCTGAAACATAATAGCCAGTCTAACCAGCGACCGCCTCATAGAGGATCATCTCAAAATAAAAGAATATCTTTGGCAGAACGATAAAAAATAGTGTACTCTTTCAAAGATGAAGCTGTATCTAAAATATTCAGAAGTCTGATGAAGAAGCCCGAGTTCAAACTACCAGACCCAAAGAAACCCGAAGAGGTCGATAAGAAGGATCAACCAATTTACTACCCATATCACAGATTGTTGGGGCACACTATGGACAAATGTTTCATCTTTAAGGATTGGCTCGAGACAAATCTTAAAGAAGGAAATATAACGATCCCAAAAGAGTATTTAAAAGAATCTGAAAAAGGTTCCATAAATATGATTTCGGCCGAGCCAATCTCTCTGATTGATCCGTACACTGAAGAAGATGGATGGAGTACAACTTGGAACAAGCTTAAAAGGGTCCTAAACCAAATACAGAATTCATCAAAACATTCTTCCGCACAAGCTACAAAAGATGGATGGGATACAATTTGGAGCAAATCATCTAAATCAAATCCAGAATGCTTCAAAGCAGCTCAGAGTCTTCAGACCGCCAGGCCCAAGATGAAGATTTCACCGCAAGAGCCGTCGTCATCCAAGTCAAAGAAAAAGAAGAACGTCATCACGAAGATTGATAGCACGGGGGGTAGGATAAGGGCCGCCTCTACTAGATTGGTTGTCTCAGATTCGGGGAAGAAAGTCCTCGAACCCCTGACTTTGTATGATTATCTTTTTACCCCTCCAAGGGCTGATGAATATAATGATTATGATTTCGGCTATGTTTTAATTGTTTCTAGTGATGACATAATTGATCATGACCAATCTAACCTCGTTCTCAATCCCAAAAATGATCCTCAAATCGTACTTAAGTCCGATGAACTCGTTAACGATGCCAAAGAGGACATCGACGATACCGCTTATGACAGCACCAGAAGCAAGGAACCAACCCTCAAGCACCACGGCACACCACTCGCCCTCAACTTAGATCTCTCCGACAAAAAAGAAACACCAAAAGATTCAGTAATGATACCTCAAGAAGAAGAAATTATGGAAATAAACTTAAGAAGTGGGAAAGTATTGCCCCAAAGGATAGCTCCAACAGATAAAGGGAAATAGTTAGTAACTCGAGAGGAATTACCTCCACCTCCATTAATAGAAGAACCACACAGTCAAGAGAAAATTGGAGGGTCATACAAATTGGATTACGACGTGCTAGCTCATCTTAGGAAGTTTCTGGCCCGACTAAGCATTTATGACGCTATGATCCAGTCAAAGAAGATGAGAGAAGCTCTGGTTATGGCTTTGTTTGACCCAAAGATTTGTCTAGCTCAGTTGGCCAGCACATCCTCAGATGAAGTTTGCTCGTTGAAAGAACAGTCAGGGGCAACCTTCACAGATGAAGATTTGCTGCATGGTACCACCGACCACATTCGACCACTCTACATCTCCATCAACATCGGCAGATTTTTATTATCCAGAGTTCTGGTAGATCCAGAAGCATCCCACAACTTGATGAGCCTACGGACATTGACCTATTTGGACATCGAATCCCAAGAGCTTACAGCCGATAAAATGTGCTAAGAGAATTTAACCAAAAAGGAGAAAGAGCCCTTGGATCGATCACATTGCTTATGAAAGTCGGAGAACTAGTAATAACCGCTAGATTTCATATCATCGACGCCGAGACCTCTTTTAACGCTATACTTGGTCGACCCTGGATTCATGAACACAACATGGTTCCGTCATTTCTACATCAGTGCATCAAATACTACAAAGAAGGACAAAAACCTTGCATCAAAGAGATTTACAACCATTTTCAATTCATGAAGTCGGTATTTATGAAGATGCTGCCTACTACGCGCCACCAAAGAAAACTGTCTTCTCGTACGAGATTCTGAGAAACAAAAATGAAGATTCAGAAAAATCTCAAAAGGAGGCCATTCAACTCTGCTTCAACGATCTTCTGCCACCCTTCTACATCAAATTGGTGGAGCTTCTTTTGGTTCAAGTNTTCCGAGCCAGTTGTGGCAATACAAGAAATAACGAAGCTTTACTCTATCAACAGTTCGTCAGCAGCCTGTCAAGAGTTGCTTTCGATTAGCATGCTGATTTGCTCAATGGATTGGTTAAAACGTTTGTCGAGTTGGAGCAACTATTTATAAAGAGATTCATCGGAACAAAACATCATGTTTCCATAGAAGAACTCATGATGGAGAAATAAAAGCCCAACGAGACTTTATTGGATTAGATTTTGAGGTGAAGAAACCTTAGCACGAAGTGCGAACCTCAGCTACAGGAACATCATGCGATTGAAATTCTACTCAAAAGCATTCATGGACCCGTAGCTTTCATGCTCAAGGGACTCACCATCAAATCCTTCGAGAAGCTACTCAGCAAGGCTAGCAGTCTTCAGGAAGAAATCAAATACATGGGTTCTCACGAGAAGTCAAAGACAACCAGAGTGTTTGAAAAGAAATCCGGAATATTCATAAATTTTGATAAAGGAAAACAACCGATAAAAATATATGCAGAAAATCCCTCGTCAATCTTCATCACAGTGGGCTCCGAAACATAATAGCCAGTCTAACCAGCGACCGCCTCAAAGAGGATCATCTCAAAATAAAAGAATATCTTTGGCAGAACGATAGAAAATGGTGTACTCTTTCAAAGATGAAGCTGTATCTAAAATATTCAGAATTCTGATGAAGAAGCCCGAGTTCAAACTACCAAATCCAAAGAAACCCGAAGAGGTCGATAAGAAGGATCAACCAGTTTACTAGCCACTATGGACGAATGTTTCATCTTTAAAGATTGGCTCGAGAAAAATCTTAAAGAAGGAAATATAACGGTCCCAAAAAAGTATTTAAAAGAATCTGAATAAGGTTCCATAAATATGATTTCGGCCGAGCCAATCTCTCTGATTGATCCGTACACTGAAGAAGATGGATGGAGTACAACTTGGAACAAGCTTAAAAGGGTCCTAAACCAAATACAGAATTCATCAAAACATTCTTCCGCACAAGCTACAAAAGATGGATGGGATACAATTTGGAACAAATCATCTAAATCAAATCCAGAATGCTTCAAAGCAAACTACCGCTCAGAGTCTTCAGCCCGTCAGGCCCAAGATGAAGATTTCACCGCAAGAGCCGTCGTCATCCAAGTCAAAGAAAAAGAAGAACGTCATCACGAAGATTGATAGCACGGGGGGTAGGATAAGGGCCGCCTCTACTAGATTGGTTGTCTCAGATTCGGGGAAGAAAGTCCTCAAACCCCTGACTTTGTATGATTATCTTTTTACCCCTCCAAGGGCTGATGAATATAATGATTGTGATTTCGGCTACATTTTAATTGTTTCTAGTGATGACGTAATTGATCATGACCAATCTAAACTCGTTCTCAAATGATCCTCAAATTGTACTTAAGTCCGATGAACTCGTTAACGATGCCAAAGAGGACATCGACGATACCGCTTATGACAGCACCAGAAGCAAGGAACCAACCCTCAAGCACCACGGCACACCACTCGCCCTCAACTTAGATCTCTCCGACAAAAAAGAAACACCAAAAGATTCAATAATGATACCTCAAGAAGAAGGAATTATGGAAATAAACTTAAGAAGTGGGAAAGTATTGCCCCCAAGGATAGCTCCAACAGATAAAGGGAAATAATTAGTAACTCGAGAGGAATTACCTCCACCTCCATTAATAGAAGAACCACACAATCAAGAGAAAATTGGATGGTCATAAAAATTGGATTACAACGTGCTAGCTCATCTTAGGAAGTTTCCGACCCGACTAAGCATTTATGACGCTATGATCCAGTCAAAGGAGATGAGAGAAGCTCTGGTTATGGCTTTGTTTGACCCAAAGATTTGTCTAGCTCAGTTGGACAGCACATCCTCAGATGAAGTTTGCTCGTTGAAAGAACAGTCAGGGGTAACCTTCACAGATGAAGATTTGTTGCTTGGTACCACCGACCACATTCAACCACTCTACATCTCCGTCAACATCGGCAGATTTGTATTATCCAGAGTTCTGGTAGATCCAGAAGCATCTCACAACTTGATGAGCCTACGGACATTGACCTATTTGGACATCGAATCCCAAGAGCTTACAGCCGATAAAATGTTGCTAAGAGAATTTAACAAAAAAGGAGAAAGAGCCCTTGGATCGATCACATTGCTTATGAAGGTCGGAGAACTAGTAATAACCGCTAGATTTCATATCATCGACGCCGAGACCTCTTTTAACGCTATACTTGGTCGACCCTGGATTCATGAACACAACATGGTTCCGTCATCTCTACATCAGTGCATCAAATACTACAAAGAAGGACAAGAACATTGCATCAAAGAGATCTACAACCATTTTCAATTCATGAAGTCGGTATTTATGAAGATGCTGCCTACTACGCGCCACCAAAGAAAACTGTCTTCTCGTACGAGATTCTGAAAAACAAAAATGAAGATTCAGAAAAATCACAAAAAGGAGGCCATTCAACTCCGCTTCAACGATCTTCTGCCACCCTTCTACATCAAATTGGAGGAGCTTCTTTTGGTTCAAGGTCGGGGACGTGGACGAGGAAGAATCAATCTAATTCTTGAACGGACTAGGACAACCATCAACATTGGTGATGAACACAGTTCTAAAGATGAAATAATGATGACAAAACATAAGAAACCTCACTATGAGATATCCTTAGAAGATACAGAAAAAAGTGAATATGAAACAATGTATGATCGAATAAACCACTATGTGAATACTATGACCCTTACTCCAATCCTCCCTCAAATGGTCGAGAGTTTAGAGGTCAAGGAAGTTCGTAGCGTTGGTTCAAATCTGATAAAATTTTACTGTGCTTCTACCTCTACTAATCTTGAAATTCATGTAAATTTGGATGATGATCCTAACAAATTAATGAAATTTCCTTTTGGTTACTTTTTGCCTTATGTACAAATGTTAATTCAACAGGGACATTTGTTAAAACAAATGCCAAAAGGTAAATTACAACTTTTCCAAAAATTATGGAGTGCTAAACGTCAAACTCCAAACTCGAAAGACGGTCTCAAATTTGGTACAGTGGGACCAGTCGATGATTCAGAATCTTGCATGGTTGTTACTAGTAAATTAGGAGAGAATTGCCTCGATATAAAGGATGAATCTAATGATCAACCAATAGAAGATGCTTCGCCAGAGTTTGAGGAGGAAATCAAGTCAACTATTGACTGATTAAAGGAAATTAACCTCGGGCTGAAGATCAACCCCGACCTACCTTTATAAGTTCTTTACTCAATGATGAAGAATCTTCAGAATTGATCAAATTGTTAACAGAATTCAGAGATTGCTTCGCTTGGAGTTATGATGAAATACCAGGACTGTCAATAGAGGTAGCAGTTCATAAACTCGGGGTGGACAAAGATATGACTCATGTAAAACAAGCCCCCAGACGAATGCGCCTCGAAATAGAATAACAAGTCATAGCCGAGGTGAAGAAATTAATAGACTCTAACTTTATGCGGGAAGAGTAGTACCCCACATGGTTAGTTAATATTGTTCTAGTTAAGAAGAAAAATGGACAGATATGCGTTTGTGTCTATTTCAGAGATCTAAATAAAGCATGTCCAAAAGATGAGTTTTTGCTACCAAGACCAGAAGTGATGGTGGATATCGCTTCTACACACGAAATTTTCTCCTTCATGGATGGATCGTCGGGGTACAACCAAATCAAGATGGCTCCCAAGGATACAGCACTTACAGCCTTCAAAACACAGATTAGACTTTCATGTTACACAGTGATGCCATTTGGGTGAAAGAACGCTGGAGCAACATATCAACAAGCTATGATGAAGATTTTTGACTATCTCATTGATAATTAAGTGGAATGCTACATGGATGATTTGATCATCAAAAGTAAACAAAAAATAGATCATTTGTACGATTTGAGGATTGTGTTTGAAAGGTTACGATGATATGACCTTAAAACGAATCCCTGAAAGTGGACATTTGGCGTTATTTCTCAAAAATTTCTAGGATTCATTGTCTGTTATTAGGGAATCGAGATCAACCCAGATAAGATTAAAGCCATCTTGGAAATGCCTTCTCCTAAAACTTTGAAACAACTACGTTCCTTCCAAGGGAAGTTGGCATATTTGAGACGCTTTATCTTTAATCTCTCAGGTAGGTGTCAGCCCTTCTCGGCATTAACTAAAAAGGACGCTAAATTCATTTAGAAAGAGAAATGCCAGTGGACCTTCAGGGAATTTAAACGATATTTAATGACACCTCCTATTTTGGCAGCCCCTATCCCAAGGAAACCTTTGCTACTTTATACCACAACCTTAGATGACCCTCTTGGAGCCCTCTTAGCCCAAGTCAACGATGAGGATAAAGAAAACGCACTCTGCTACTTAAGTCATCGTCTAATACCGACGGAGATGAGGTATCCACTTATTGAGAAGCATTTCTGAAATTAATGTTTGCCGCCCAAAAGCTTACACATTACATACTCTCGCATAAAATTATCCTAATCTTGAAAGTTAATCCGTTGCAATATTTGATGACGTGACCAACACTCTCCGGACGTCTAGCAAGATGGTCAATGATCTTATTACACTTTGATGTAACTTTTGTTCTCCTTAGTGCTATCAAGGGACAGATTCTAGCAGACTTTCTCGCTGCACACCCACTGTCAGCTGGGTCCCCTCTCAACGACGAACTACCAGATGAAAAGTACTACAAATGGAATTCTGCAGTGCACAACGCTGGGAAATGTACTTCGATGGTGCTTCATCAGCCAGAAAAGAAAAAGGCCTAGGCATAATTATACCAGGCAAAGCAGGGTTCGATTTAATCTTTATCACTCCAGATAAGAGTATGTTGAGGTTCTCATACCACCTGATAGAGTCGTGCACCAACAACGAAGTAGAATGCGAAGCCTTAATCACAAGGTTAGAGTTGGCAATTTCAATGGACATAATAGATATTGCCATCTACGGCGACTCTCAACTTGTCATCCAATAAGTTGCTGGATAATGCAAAATTTTGAAAATAAGACTAGCAGAACACCATCGTTACACGAAGAAGCTGCTGGAACAAATTCCCAATGTGACTTTCTATCGGATTCCTCGGGGAGAAAATCTCATGCTGATGCACAAGCAAAACTCACTAAAGAATTTGCATGTCCCCGGGAGGATTCCATTGAAATAACAGTACAAGGAAGACAGGTTTTGTCTTGAACCAACCTTCACAAACTATGCAAGCTCAAAAAAGAAGAAGAAATGATGATTTTGGTTATTATCAATCAAGATTGGCGCAAGCCATTAATAAAATATTTGCAGACTGGAAAACTACCAGAATACAAGTCTGAAGCACATCACATCACAAAAAGGGCTATGTCATATGCTCTAGTAGGTGATGTCCTCTACAGAAGATCGTTCAATTAGATATGGCTATGGTGCTTAAGTAGAGCTGAAGCACTGAATATTGTCAAAGAAATTCATGTCGGATTGTGTGGCGCTCACCAGTCAAGGCCAAAGATGAAAATGAAGATCAAAAGACTCGGATATTATTGGCCAGCAATGATGTCCGACTGCATGGAGACAGCCAGAAAATGTCACCAGTGCCAAGTGCATGGGGTGGTCTTGCACCAACCTCTGAATGTGCTACACCCAATTGTTGTTTCGTGGTCATTCGAGTGTTGGGGCACATACATATTAGGTCTGATAGACCCTCCATCCTCCAAAGAACACATATTTATTCTCTCCACTATAGACTACTCTAAATGGGCAGAGGTAGTACCGCTACGAGAGGTTATAACACAGCATGTCCTCCAATTCTTAAAAGCCAAATCGTCTACTGTTTCGGTGTACCGCGCAGAGTAATCTCTGAAAACGCTATGACATTCAAAAGTACAAAAATCAAAAACTTTGTCAAATGACACAGAATAGATTGGAGATACTCTATAATTTACTATCCCAGAGCAAATGGATTGGCTGAGGCCTTCAACAAGACATTGGTATAGATTTTAAAGAAAACACTCGATGAAAACAAAAGAAATTGGCATAATAAATTGATAGAAGCTTTACGGGCCTAACAGACAACATTCAGGACTCCCACTCAGTGTACACCATACATGCTCATGTACGGGTCTGAAGCCGTACGCCTCTAGAAATTCAGACGCCATCTCTTAGAGTCGCAGTCACCAATCAACTTACAATAGAGGAAAGTGTAAAGCTCAGACTTGAATAACTAGAGAATATTGAATAAAACGGCTTGAAGCACAACAACATTTAGAGCTTTATCAGGCAAAGATGGTGTAAGCTCACGACAAATTGGTCAACCTAAGGACATTTAAAGTTGGTGACCTCGTCCTTGTACTCAAAAGGCCTATTCTTGCACGCCGCAAGATAGGTGGAAAATTCAAACCAACTTGGGAGGGACCATTTGTTGTTGAAAAGGTCTACACAGAAGGAGCCTACCAATTAGTAGATTTTTTGGGTGAAAGACCTATGTTACCAATCAACGGATGATACCTGAAAACATACTAGGCAACCTGACGTTGCTTATCGCCCCTTGATTTGAAAATTGTAAAATTTTGATTGTTCTAGGGGTTATCTATGTGGCCAATAGTATGTGATCGGGTTCAAAAATTTAGTAACTAACCTCAATTTAATGAAGAATTTGGAAAATTACACACTGCAATTCTCTTTTCTACCTTTAAGTTTAAATTTAATATTCTACTAAATTAAATAAAATAAATACACAAATAAATAACTTCTTCACCAAAATAAATTAAAATTTCCTCTAATTANCTGATAAAATTTTACTGTGCTTCTACCTCTACTAATCTTGAAATTCATGTAAATTTGGATGATGATCCTAACGAATTAATGGAATTGTCTTTTGGTTACTTTTTGCCTTATGTACAAATGTTAATTCAACAGGGACATTTGCCAAAACAAATGCCAAAAGGTAAATTACAACTTTTTCAAAAATTATGGAGTGTTAAACGTCAAACTCCAAACTCGAAAGTCAGTCTCAAATTTGGTACAGTGGGACCAGTCGATGATTCAGAATCTTGCATGGTTGTTACTACTAAATTAGGAGAGAATTGCCTCGATATAGAGGATGAATCTAATGATCAACCAATAGAAGATGCTTCGCCAGAGTTTGAGGAGGAAATCAAGTCAACTATCGATTGATTAAAGGAAATTAACCTCGAGGCTGAACCCTGACCTACCTTTATAAGTTCTTTACTCAATGATGAAGAATCTTCAGAATTGATCAAATTGTTAACAAAATTCAGAGATTTCTTCGCTTGGAGTTATGATGAAATACCAGGACTGTTAATAGAGGTAGCAGTTCATAAACTCAGGGTGGACAAAGATATGACTCATGTAAAACAAGCCCCCAGACGAATGCGCCTCGAAATAGAATAACAAGTCATAGCCGAGGTGAAGAAATTAATAGACTCTAACTTTATGCGGGAAGAGTAGTACCCCACATGGTTAGTTAATATTGTTCTAGTTAAGAAGAAAAATGGACAGATATGCGTTTGTGTCTATTTCAGAGATCTAAATAAAGCATGTCCAAAAGATGAGTTTTTGCTACCAAGACCAGAAGTGATGGTGGATATCGCTTCTACACACGAAATTTTCTCCTTCATGGATGGATCGTCTAGGTACAACCAAATCAAGATGGCTCCCAAGGATACAGCACTTACAGCCTTCAAAACACAGATTAGACTTTCATGTTACACAGTGATGCCATTTGGGTTAAAGAACGCTGGAGCAACATATCAATAAGCTATGATGCAGATTTTTTACTATCTCATTGATAATTAAGTGGAATGCTACATGGATGATTTGATCATCAAAAGTAAACAAAAAATAGATCATTTGTACGATTTGAGGATTGTGTTTGAAAGGTTACGATGATATGACCTTAAAACGAATCCCTGAAAGTGCACCTTTGGCGTTACCTCTCAAAAATTTCTAGGATTCATTGTCTGTTATTGGGGAATCGAGATCAACCCAGATGAGATTAAAGCCATCTTAGAAATGCCTTCTCCTAAAACTTTGAAACAACTACGTTCCTTCCAAGGGAAGTTGGCATATTTGAGACGCTTTATCTTTAATCTCTCAGGTAGGTGTCAGCCCTTCTCGGCATTAACTAAAAAGCTTATATTTAATGACACCTCCTATTTTGGCAGCCCCTATCCCAAGGAAACCTTTGCTACTTTATACCACAACCTTAGATGACCCTCTTGGAGCCCTCTTAGCCCAAGTCAACGATGAGGATAAAGAAAACGCACTCTACTACTTAAGTCATCGTCTAATACCGACGGAGATGAGGTATCCACTTATTGAGAAACATTTCTGGAACTAATGTTTGCCGCCCAAAAGCTTACTCATTACATACTCTCGCATAAAATTACCCTAATCTTGAAAGTTAATCCGTTGCAATATTTGATGACGCGACCAACACTCTCCGGAATTCTAGCAAGATGGTCAATGATCTTATTACACTTTGATGTAACTTTTGTTCTCCTTAGTGCTATCAAGGGACAAATTATAGCAGACTTTCTCGCTGCACACCCACTGCCAGCTGGGTCCCCTCTCAACGACGAACTACCAGATGAAAAGTACTACAAATGGAAATCTCCAGTGCACAACGCTGGGAAATGTACTTCAACGGTGCTTCATCAGCCAGAAAAGAAAAAGGCCTAGGCATAATTATACCAGGCAAAGCAGGGATCGATTTAATCTTTATCACTCCAGATAAGGGTATGTTGAGGTTCTCATACCACCTGACAGAGCCGTGCACCAACAACGAAGCAGAATGCGAAGCCTTAATCACAAGGTTTGAGTTGGCAATTTCAATGGACATAATAGATATTGCCATCTACGCCGACTCTCAACTTGTCATCTAATAAGTTGTTGGATAATGCAAAATTTTGAAACTAAGACTAGCAGAATACCACCGTTACACGAAGAAGCTGCTGGAACAAATTCCCAATGTGACTTTCTATCGGATTCCTCGGGGAGAAAATCTCATGCTGATGCAAAAGCAAAACTCGCTAAAGAATTTGCATGTCCCTGGGAGGATTCCATTGAAATAGCAGTACAAGGAAGACAGGTTTTGTATTGAACCAACCTTCACAAACTATGCAGGCTCAAAAAAGAAGAAGAAATGATGATTGTGGTTATTATCAATCAAGATTGGCGCAAGCCATTAATAAAATATTTGCAGACTAGAAAACTACCAGAATATAAGTCTGAAGCACATCACATCACAAAAAGGGCTATGTCATATGCTCTAGTAGGTGATGTCCTCTACAAAAGATCGTTCGATTAGATATGGCTATGGTGCTTAAGTAGAGCTGAAGCACAGAATATTGTCAAAGAAATTCATGCCGGATTGTGTGGCGCTCACCAGTCAAGGCCAAAGATGAAAATGAAGATCAAAAGACTCGGATATTATTGGCCAGCAATGATGTCCGACTGCATGGAGACAGCCAGAAAATGTCACCAGTGCCAAGTGCATGGGGTGGTCTTGCGCCAACCTCCGAATGTGCTACACCCAATTGTTGTTTCGTGGTCATTCAAGTGTTGGGGCACATACATATTAGGTCTGATAGACCCTCCATCCTCCAAAGGACACAGATTTATTCTCTCCACTATAGACTACTCTAAATGGGCAGAGGTAGTACCGCTACGAGAGGTTATAGCACAGCATGTCCTCCAATTCTTTAAAAGCCAAATCGTCTACCCTTTCGGTGTACCGCGCAGAGTAATCTCCAAAAACGTTATGACATTCAAAAGTACAAAAATCAAAAACTTTGTCAAATGACACATAATAGATTGGAGATACTCTATAATTTACTATCCCAGAGCAAATGGATTGGTTGAGGCCTTCAACAAGACTTTGGTATAGATTTTAAAGAAAACACTCGATGAAAACAAAAGAAATTGGCATAATAAATTGATAGAAGCTTTGTGGGCCTACCAGACAACATTCAGGACTCCCACTCAGTGTACACCATACATGCTCATGTACGGGTCTGACGCCGTACGCCTCTAGAAATTCAGACGCCATCTTTTAGAGTCACAGTCGCCAATCAACTTACAATAGAGGAAAGTGTAAAGCTCAGACTTGAATAATTAGAGAATATTGAATAAAACGGCATGAAGCACAACAACATTTAGAGCTTTATCAGGCAAAGATGGTGTAAGCTCACGACAAATTGGTCAACCTAAGGACATTTAAAGTTGGTGACCTCGTCCTTGTACTCAAAAGGCCTATTCTTGCACGCCGCAAGATAGGTGGAAAATTTAAACCAACTTGGGAGGGACCATTTGTCATTGAAAAGGTCTACACAGAAGGAGCCTACCAATTAGTAGATTTTTTGGGTGAAAGACCTATGCTACCAATCAACGGATGATACCTGAAAACTTACTAGGCAACCTGACGTTGCTTATCGCCCCTTGATTTGAAAATTGTAAAATTTTTATTGTTCTAGGGGTTATCTATGTGGCCAAAAGTATGTGATCGGGTCCAAAAATTTTGTAACTAACCTCAATTAAATGAAGAATTTGGAAAATTACACACTGCAATTCTCTTTTCTACCTTTAAGTTTAAATTTAATATTCTACTAAATTAAATAAAATAAATACATAAATAAATAACTTCTTCACCAAAATAAATTAAAATTTCCTCTAATTAACAAAAACTCAGTTTTGTTCTTGTTCACGCTAAGTTTCAGCTCACTGATGTTTTTTCTGTCGTCTGCAGAAAAATGTCAGGTCATAAGCTAATGTTTGCCTTCAAGGATGGCTAGAACCTTACGCTTAATGAGGAGATGGCACCACAAGATGGCATTATTGACTTTGACATGGAGTTCAATGAAATCAACATAGGCTATGAAGGTCCTCTAATGGATGTAGTTAGCGGACAAGAAAAGGAGGGACTGCCCTCACTTCTGAAATTTAGATCCAAAAGCAATCCTTCGCTGAAGGGAAAAGAGGTGATAAGACAACACGATCGCATGGAAGGAACTAGCCGTCTACCATCCATAGTAGCTACTCCGGCTGAAAACTTGTTTGCTGCTAACAATGATAGGACACCATTCGCTTCATTACGGAGGGCTCAACGGAAAAATGCCAACCGTCGTAAGCACAGAGCTCTCTTAAGAAAAGAAAAGAGACATCAATAACAAATAGAAAACCAACTCGTCCCCATTCCAGAGGGACATATCTAGTAACCAGATATGAACAAAACTTCTTCCAGCTTGCCCACCACAGATGAGGAGCCTGGGTATGTTTAAGAGCCAGAAGTACCGCCAGCCTTAGATGACCTTTGCGCGGGTTGCCCTACTTACAAGCTTGAAATACCGCCACAAGCGTCCGCTACAAGAGCTTTTGTCGAATGTCCGGACTATAATGTTCTACACTTGGAGCATTTCAACACTCTTGAAGAATATGCCTCTAATGAAGATCAATCTCAGACTAGCGATTGCCAAATGGAGGGGACATACATCCCAATGAGTACATAACAATATGACCCACGATATATTGAGCCATATGTTCCGATGGACGCCAAGTCATACATCCCATTAGAGGTAACACCGACACCAGTCTGGATTCCTGTCAATAATGAAATGAGGTACTGTCCGCGCCAGCCGCCCGTCCTTAGCACAACAGAGTATTATAAAATCAGCAAAGTCAACAAAAGAAGCTTTGAGTTCTATGAATAAGTCCGTAGAGAGCTCATCAATATATTGGAAGGACTGGAATTGTATACCAGGGTCTTTTCAAAAAAAGATGAACAAAGCATTCTGGATTATATCTTTGACTTAAGAGACAGAGGTCGAGCAGGCTTGCTCATGGAAAGAACCTAGTCTGAGCCAAAGAAATGGATGAGAGGAAAGGGAAGGATCACAATACAATGCGGATGCTGTTACAATTTCATGAAAGACTTGCAAGGAAATCCTCCAGGGATTCTCAGGTACGACCAAGTGGATCCATTATCGCTGATGATCAAGTGGATGATAAAAAGAATGGTCCGATGGAATATACTGCCAGTTGACTGCATTCCAAACAGCTGCATCATCAACATATATGACGAGGGAGACTGCATACCTCTTCACATTGATCAGCATGATTTTGTAAGACCCTTCTGCACAGTCTCATTCATGAGTGAAAGCAATATTCTCTTTAGGAAGGAAACCAATGTCATCGGCCCCGGCGAGTTCCAAGGATCTGTAGAGATTCTCTTGCCAGTTGGATCAGTAATAGTTCTTAAGGGCAACGGTGTNATTTAGATCCAAAAGCAATCCTTCGCTGAAGGGAAAAGAGGTGATAAGACAACACGATCGCATGGAAGGAACCAGCCGTCTACCATCCATAGTAGCTACTCCGGCTGAAAACTTGGTTGCTGCTAACAATGATAGGACACCATTCGCTTCATTACGGAGGGCTCAACGGAAAAATGCCAACAGTCGTAAGCACAGAGCTCTCTTGAGAAAAGAAAAGAGACATCAATAACAAATAGAAAACTAACTCGTCCCCATTCCAGAGGGACACATCTAGAAACCAGATATGAACAAAACTTCTTCCAGCTTGCCCACCATAGATGAGGAGCTTGGGTATGTTTAAGAGCCAGATGTACCGCCAGCCTTAGATGACCTTTGCGTGGGTTGCCCTACTTACAAGCTTGAAATACCGCCACAAGCGTCCGCTACAAGAGCTTTTGTCGAATGTCCGGACTATAATGTCCTGTACTTGGAGCATTTCAACACTCTTGAAGAATATGCCTCTAATGAAGATCAATCTCAGACTAGCGATTGCCAAATGGAGGGGACATACATCCCAATGAGTACATAACAATATGACCCACGATATACTGAGCCATATGTTTTGATGGACGCCGAGTCGTACATCCCATTAGAGGTAACACCGACACCAGTCTGGATTCCTGTCAACAATGAAATGAGGTACTGTCCGCGCCAGCCGCCCGTCCTCAGCACAACAGAGTATTATAAAATCAGCAAAGTCAAAAAAAGAAGCTTTGAGTTCTATGAATAAGTCCGTAGAGATCTCATCAATATATTGGAAGGACTGGAATTGTATACCAGGGTCTTTTCAGAAAAAGATGAACAAAGCATTCTGGATTATATCTTTGACTTAAGAGACAGAGGTCGAGCAGGTTTGCTCATGGAAAGAACCTAGTCTGAGCCAAAGAAATGGATGAGAGGAAAGGGAAGGATCACAATACAATGCGGATGCTGTTACAATTTCATGAAAGACTTGCAAGGAAATCCTCCAGGGATTCTCAGGTACGACTAGGTGGATCCATTGTCGCTGATGATCAAGTAGATGATAAAAAGAATGGTCCGATGGAATATACTGCCAGTTGACTGCATACCAAACAGCTGCATCATCAACATATATGACGAGGAAGACAGCATACCTCTTCACATTGATCAACATGATTTTGTAAGACCCTTCTGCACAGTCTCATTCATGAGTGAAAGCAATATTCTCTTTAGGAAGGAAATCGATGTCATCGGCCCCGGCGAGTTCCAAGGATCTGTTGAGATTCCCTTGCCAGTCGGATCAGTAATAGTTCTTAAGGGCAACGGTGCAGACGTTGCCAAGCACTGCATTCCCAGAGTACAACGTCGTAGGGTGTCTGTGACTTTCCGACGGATGGACAACATCAAAATACCGTTTGGATTTCAGCTGGATCCTGAACTCAAAGAACTATTGTTGTATGACCTATGAGAAGGTTGCACCTCAAGGCACACGTGAAGGGAACTCTTATCCTGGATTGTGGCTCAGGGACAAATATTCAAAGGGGTTCTCTTTCTTCTCTACTGCATTACAGATATGATATGTATCAGATATGATCAGTCCATGATATGTACTGGGCATGACACATTCCAGATGTACCTTCATGTAGTTTGCATATTGTACTTTTTTTAGGCATTGGCCTACTTTTCATCTGTAACATTTTATTGAAGCTGACTAATGAAATTCCTTTCAGCAAATTTGTCTGATTGTTCAATTTCCCTTCTCAGTGCNACTTTTTTTAGGCATTGGCCTACTTTTCATCTGTAACATTTTATTGAAGCTGACTAATGAAATTCCTTTCAGAAAATTTGTCTGATTATTCAATTGCCCTTCTCAGTGCGATGGATTAAAGCCATTGAACCATGTGTTGGTTCGCAACTACAATGAACGAAGAACAAAACAACAAACATTCAATGATAAAAAAAGAATCTTTCAAATGAAAAAATGATGAAAGAACATAAATTGTGATAAATTTAAATAAANATGATAAAAAAAGAATCTTTCAAATGAAAAAATGATGAAAGAACATAAATTGTGATAAATTTAAATAAAAAAGGTCTCTTTTGAAAAATCAATCAACTAAAATTAAAATTTGAAAATTAAATGTGATAAAAACAACAAGAAAAGAAAAAAAATTTGTTGAGTGGATTCTCTCAATTTCAGAGTGTCTTAATATTTGCTCTCGCAACACGACTATCCTTGCCTGCATTAACTNAATTTGAAAATTAAATGTGATAAAAACAACAAGAAAAGAAAACAAATTTGTTGAGTGGATTCTCTCAATTTCAGAGTGTCTTAATATTTGCTCTCGCAGCACGACTATCCTTGCCTGCATTAACCTTTCGCATCACCGCGAAGTTGCACATTCCACACAAAACCCCCAAAATTCTGCATATCTTCCTCAAAAAAAAAATGTCAACCTCTTCACATGCCACATATCTTTAAATTCTACACCACAAATTATTTAGAAATATCAATTGTCATTTCGAATCAGACAATACCTTCTGATTCACTACCTTTCGAGGTCGGTCCTTACCTTCCGACGCTCTCTCTTGAGATTGACCCTTACCTGTCAATTCTCATTTCGAGTCAGTCCCTCATTTTTGATTCACCCTTTTGAGGTCGCTCCTTACCTTCCGACGCTCTCTTTTGAGATTGAACCTAACCTGTCAATTCTCATTTTGAATCAGTCACTACCTTCTGATTCACCCATTTTGAGGTCGGTCTTTACCTTATGACGCTCTCTTTTGAGATTGATCATTACCTTTCAGTTCTCATTTTTGAATCAGTCTCTAATTTCTGATTCACCCTTCTGAGGTCGGTCTTTACCTTCCGATGCTCTCTCTTGAGATTGACTCTTACCTGTCAATTCTCATTTCGAATCAGTCACTACCTTCTAATTCACCCCTTTCGAGGTCGTTCCTTACTTTCCAACACTCTCTTTTTGAGATGGACCCTTACCTATCAATTCTCATCTTCAAATCAATCACTACCTTCTGATTCATTACCTTCGAGGTCAGTCCTTACCTTCCAACGCTCTCTCTTGAGATTGACCCTTATCTATCAATTATTATCTTTGAATCAGTCCCTAATTTCTGATTCACCCTTTTGAGGTCGATCTCTACCTTCTGACGCTCTCTCTTATGATTGATCTTTAACTTTCAATCATTGTCCTGGGATGAGTCCCTAACTTTTGATTCCTCTCCTTTCATGGCTGATCCTTAAATTTTGACCCTCTTCTAAAATTAGAACCTGAATTTCAAATTCCAACCCGGGGTCAGCACTTACACACTGATTCCCATCCTCTACAAATTACTGAAATCACATAACTCAAAATCCACTCTCCAATCCCCGACGAGAGTCCCTATTTCTTGAAATTGATTAAATACTTACCTGCTAATTCCCCAATGGAAACCAATAGCACACACAACCTTACACATTTCTTCTAGGTCTATTGACTTGAGAGTCTCTATTGTTTTTTTTGATCTTGTTAGTGAATGCCAATATGTGCAGTGTGTTTACCCAGCACACCACACCTATTAGGGGTCTATTTGTTGACATCAATTTTGGTTGAGGTCTAGTCTTTCCCTTTAGTAGCCTGGGGTCTAGCCATAGGACTTTCCTATTAACTGTTCTTAGAGAACTAGAAAAAGACACCATCACCATTAGAAATTCTAAACTCTTCTTTACTCAACTCGAAATTCCAAATATTGGTCCTAACCTCTAGCACATAGTACGTGGGGTCATTATGGGGAAGCTCAAGGAGAGTTCCTATAGGGCTATTTGACCTTAGGGTTGACCTTGGGTGCTGTTTAAGAGCTAAGGCACTCACTTCACTCACAATCACTCACTACCCTAAACCTAGAATTTCCTAACTTTGGTCCCATTAGCCTTTGGGAAACTCATGTAGATGGTCCCCTAAACCCACTAAACCTAGGCTAGGGTTTAGCTAAGACCAGTACATAGAGGACCCAAATGGAGTTTCCATTGGTCCATGTCTTACTTTTGGTGGTTAGTTCCCCAATTTTACCCAAAATACTCAGCCTCGCTTTTTGCCCATAAACTTCCCTAACCTCGAAACCCTAAATTTGGTCAAAATTTCCAAATTTATCCAAAATACCCAAATTTGTTCAAAAATTNTTTGGTGGTTAGTTCCCCAATTTTACCCAAAATACTCAGCCTCGCTTTTTGCCCATAAACTTCCCTAACCTCAAAACCCTAAATTTGGTCAAAATTTCCAAATTTATCCAAAATACCCAAATTTGTTCAAAAATCACTTCAAACCTTTTGAAAACATTCAAATTACCCAAAATCACCAAAAATTGCCAAATTATTAAAATGCCCCACATGGGCCCAAACTTTAAAAAATTCTAAAAATCCAAAAAATTCCCAAAATATTCCAAATATTCCCAATTTCTTTTTTCTCGACTACAACATGACCCAATTTGGCCATTTTGACCATCTTTGTCCAAAACCCCCAAGTTGCCTTTAAGGGCCCAATTTCCCCAAATCCACCTCAAATGTCCATCAACTTGGTCCCCATTTCCCCCAATTTCAATTCTAAACTCAAATTTATTTTTAATATGACCAATATAACTCAAATATAGGCTTAATTGGCCCATGGTTTGATCCCAATTTTGTCTTATGGTCTTAGGATAAACATTAGATCAAATCCTCACTTTTGGTCTTATGACTTAATCTCACCAAATTGAACCTATAGCCCACTTAATTTTNTGGTTTGATCCCAATTTTGTCTTATGGTCTTAGGATAAACATTAGATCAAATCCTCACTTTTGGTCTTATGATTTAATCTCACCAAATTGAACCTATAGCCCACTTAATTTGCCACAATTAATTTTTTAAACTCTTTATAATATCCCTATACATCAAACTTGACCTTCAATTGGCCTTGGTGAAGCCTCAATTGCACTCAATTTTGACCCAAGTCCAAAAATCCCCAAATTGGCAAAGTACCCAAATTCCATCAAATTGAATGCCTTAACCCCAAAATTGGCACCTAATTCATGTTGAAAACTCTTTATGGCATTTATATTGACCATTCTAAAAAATCAATTTGTACTTAGCCCAACGCTAGCCCAATCTAGACCCAAGGTTTGCCCAACATGCCCAAAATGACCAATTTTCAAATTCATTCAAATTGACCCTCAAATTGAACTCAAAATCCTTTCAACCCTTCACCAAAAATGTTCATTAAAACCATCTAAATCAAGTGCATCAATAAATTGGGCTCAAGGACATGGCTAGCATAACCCAAACCCAAGTTTTGATCATTTGCACCCACTTGGACCCATGCACTAAATGTAGCCTAACCACCCAAAAGCCATCAAATTAATGACTCCACAGCCATTAGTTCGACCCTAAGACTGAGCCAAAACTCACCTAACAACCTAAGCTAAGCCATGGACCAATGGTCCATTAAATCAATGGATTTCATGCCATAATTTCTTAAGCTTAAGATTCTTTTCGCCAAAACTAAACCCAAGCCCATTAAATTTCTGTGACATATTCCCCTGGGTTCCCTAAGCTCCTAGCCACCTCCCCTAGCCGTGGTCGGATGGCCTAGTCGCTGGACCAGCTAAAACTGAGGGCCACCTCCCCTTAAAATTCACCCAAATCAAACCAAGAGACCACCTCACCCAAATGAGATGTTAGAGCCTCTCTGCCCTCCACCTAAGATCCACATTGCACCGCTTAATTGGCCATGGTAGCCACCCCTTACCCATTTTTATAAAAAGCTCACCTCCACGGCCATGGAGGGAGTGTTAAAATTTTCTCAGAGAGAGCTTCCCAAATCACTCACAGAGCTTCTTTGAGACCTCCTCAGTGCAATCAAACCATCTTCCTCCACTGATTCCCACTGTGGAAGCCCAATTTTGGGTTCAAATTTCTGCCTAAGACCAGGACAGAGATCATTACACTCCCACAGTCCACCAAACTTTAATTACTTGTACCCACACCTTCACAACACTGAAAGAAGACAAAGCCCCATCAAATCCTACTTCCATTGAGCCCCTAGCATAGACTTTGATTAACACCTGAAATCGAGTTCGGTCGAATTCATACCTAGACCTTACACCACAACAAGTGGCTCAATCCTTAGCCTCGTTGGTCTCTAACGAACGAGCCAAGCATCTCTGATTGAAGCTTCCCTTCTCAGTGTAAAGGTTTGAACTCCTCCTCATCCCGAGCCTATTTAGATTCTCCATTTACTTTTAGTTGATTTCATGGAATCTTAATAGTATGGATATGTTCCTCTAGTCTAGACTAGCATTTTAAAAAAAAAAATCACTTAATTTGGTTGAGAAATGAGGGAGATATCAAGCCTTAAAGATGGGAAGTTCTCGGGCTAGTCTATCGGGGACGACGACGGAGCGTCGTTCGATCAAGCATGTATCAGATGAAGCTGGACAGCGCTTCGGGACAGAAACCGCGGGCCGAGTCAGCACTGAAGTGGATGGCGGCGTAGAACAAGAGCGCGCCGCGTGGAGCTTCGGAGCCGCCGTAGGATGAAGTGGCGTTGCTCTTTAAATAGATAAATAGGGAATTAAAAAATTCAGNTTGGTTGAGAAATGAGGGAGATATCAAGCCTTAAAGATGGGAAGTTCTCGGGCTAGTCTATCGGGGACGACGGCGGAGCGTCGTTCGATCAAGCATGTATCGGATGAAGCTGGACAGCGCTTCGGGACATAAACCGCGGGCCGAGTCAGCACTGAAGTGGATGGCGGCGTCTAACAAGAGCGTGCCGCGTGGAGCTTCGGAGCCGCCGTAGGATGAAGTGGCATTGCTCTTTAAATAGATAAATAGGGAATTAAAAAATTCATAAAATCACTCTTAACTTCAAAAATCCATATCATGGTGTATAAAAATCACAAAAATAAAATAAGAATACCCTTTTGCTCAGTGAACAGAGGAAAACAATGTAAAAATAATTTGAAGTCCATTTGATACATATTTTATTTTTAATAATTAAACACTATTTTGAGTGTTTTGATTCTCCATGCATATAGGCATTTCATCATGGCTTGAAATTTTGGCATGTTGTAGCCTCTATCAAGGGGAACATTCCCTAATTTTTCCAAAGTTAGAGAAGACCTTTAGACAGAGATCTATATTTTTAAATTTTATGTATATGATTTGCTTAAATTAATCATAATAATTAGCATGTTGCTTAGAAAAGTCCAAGACNTTTTGCTCAGTGAACAGAGGAAAACAATGTAAAAATAATTTGAAGTCCATTTGATACATATTTTATTTTTAAAAAATTAAACTATTTTGAGTGTTTTGATTCTCCATGCATATAGGCATTTCACCATGGCTTGAAATTTTGGCATGTTGTAGCCTCTATCAAGGGGAACATTCCCTAATTTTTCCAAAGTTAGAGAAGACCTTTAGACAGAGATCTATATTTTTCAATTTTATGTATATGATTTGCTTAAATTAATCATAATAACCAGCATGTTGCTTAGAAAAGTCCAAGAAAATTTTGGTACATTCATTATGACTATAGAACCCAAGTAAATATACATTACTAGCTTGGCTTGCTACAATGAAAAAATCAAATTTAATTTACTCTCTGCTCATTTTAACTTCAATGATATTGCACAGCTTGTATACCCTTAATCCATGATCAATAACCACATTAAACTAATTTTAGTTGAGCATGAACACACTTTTTATGATATAACCATGATATTCTATTTAGAATACTTCTTCGAGATTCTGTAATAATTTTTTTTAATCATTGGAATAAATATTTCCTTCAACAAAAACACTAGAAATATTAGTCTTCTTCCCTTCGAACAAAAATCTTGTATGAAACTTAAATTATTTCACATTTTAAATTGGCTAAGTTTTCATGATGTGTAGAGGACTCCAAGCAATATTTATCAATTCCATAAATGTAAATCTATTGTTTTGATGAAGAATCTATGAAATCCATACACAATCATGTTTTTATTGTTTGCCTTAAAATGAAAACAAAAAAATTACAAGATGAGTATAGCTTACGTGCACTTTAAGCCATTAACGAAGGACTTTTTCGATGAACAAACTTATAATGATTTCATTGTGTAAATTTAATGAATCTACGAATAATATGCTCCAACATTGGAAAATTTTTTAATCAAGTAAAAATAATTTTTGAAATACAAAATTGAACACCAACTACTTGATAATATCTCTAACTCAATATAGGTATACTTCACACATTTGAGAACATAAAAAGTCATTGTTTGACCTCTTATTCATTGACATAACTTGATATGCATCTCCCTAATGTTTTACCCAATTATTGGAAAATAGAAATCATACTAGAATGTACCACATTGACTGGCACATCAGTGGATTCCTGTTTATTAAAGTAGTAGTCTCATACAATAAACATGTTATGCATATTGAGCCTTCGGGTTGGGCTTTATTTTTTATATATATATATTCATTTTTTTAAAAAAAATTTTAGATTCTCAATGTATAACAAATTACCAATAATTTTAAGTAAATAATTACATAGTACATGCCTTTTTAGCTCTTAAATGGATATATTCAATGATACTCTACTAGAAAACTAACTATAGTCTCATATTGTAGATGTACGACAAGGTGTTCCATCTGGGNGTTAATTCAGAAAAAGATCTATAGCCTTGCAACCTTCAAACACAGTAATCTTTGTTTCAAATTTAGTAATTCGTAATTGATATGAGCTTCTTTTTTCATTGGCTTGTAATTCACTT
Organism: Phalaenopsis hybrid cultivar; assembly: GCA_002079205.1. Classification (NCBI taxonomy): domain Eukaryota; kingdom Viridiplantae; phylum Streptophyta; class Magnoliopsida; order Asparagales; family Orchidaceae; genus Phalaenopsis; species Phalaenopsis hybrid cultivar. Next base: position 6,111 of record JXCR01107278.1, on the reverse strand, counting down.
GACTCAGATGAGAGATTTTGTTCCATGAAAAACCATTTTCGCAAATCTACTTGAGTCAAACTCAAACGGTGGAATAAAGCTTTTTGAAAGAATAGAGCTAATGGAAGGACTTGTTTTAATGTAAATTTCATGTTCAATCTTGCCATGTGAAGTCAAAAACTAATATTTTAGTTGAATCCTGAATGATATAAATCAAGCTAGACTTCGTTAGCGTTAAGAATGATCAATAGTTTTGTTTTGAATAGTGGCATTAAAATTTATGCTCAGATAGTTAAGTCTGAAGCTGAGAACTCCTTAGTGAGTATTTATCTATTTTAATATTGTATACTAAACTTACATGATCTTATATTATGAATTTCATAGGTAAGCTAACAATATATTTGATAAAATATTTCATTAAGCATAGTCAATATGTATGCAAATAATGCCTAGAAATAATGAATTTAGGCAAATATTATTTGAAAAATTAAAAGATTTGGGCAGCACAGATATGAAAAATAAAATTTATTATTGGATATCTAAATACATGGGAATTGCATTGTATGTATGTAAATGCCAATTACTTTCTCGAACTTCATTTGATAGCTGCAAGTGTCAGGCTGCAAGCCATATATTTATGGTCGGTAACTTAACTTCATGATTGAATTTAATATTGTTGGCATACAAATATTTTCTTATACTTTTTACAAATATTTTCATATATTTTACTTGTTTTGGTCTATTAGAATTTGGTTTGTAAAAGGTATCTAATATATCATAAAATTATTTTAATGATTGTCACCACATCAAATCAAGCTTAGTGCAATGACATTATATGATATCTTATAAAATCGATGTATTTGGTGGCCAATACTATCTATAGTACATGCAGGAAATTTCTTCAAAATTTTCTTTCCAAAATTTTTGAATTAATAAAGTTGAGTGTGGCTGAATATGTCATATATGCAATTATTAATTATTCATGCTGAAGTAATCCTTTGTATCCCAATCAATTTTGAAAAATGGCCATTTGTAATTTAATATATGTGACCAACTAAATTTATTTGGTTGATTATAACATCTTTAATAATTGACGAATGATATTATTTATTTATTAAGAGTCTGTTGGCAGATTGTGCATTTCAGGATAAGCAGCTTATCCTAAAACGCAGCCCGCGGATCGACCGCGGGGGTCGACCCGCGGTCTGAGTTTTGTATAAAAAACTCAAACGCGGCAGACAGTATTTTCAAAAATACGCAAACCAAACGTTTAGGCGGCATTTTCAAAAACGCCACCGTACTTATAAGCTACCCCAAATGGGCCCTAAATATATCATTATATCTCCAAAACTTTTAAAATAGTTTGAGGAATTATAGAAGCACATCATAATCATCACAAGATTATCATG
>JXCR01107267.1:0-11077 GCA_002079205.1 Phalaenopsis hybrid cultivar | reverse complement strand
TATATATATATATATATATGTATATTCATATTTTTATGGATAGTGTGAATTTGAGAAACTTGAAATTGAGAAAATATTTAAAAACATCTTTATTTACCTAATTTTATGGAAGATTTGAGAATTTATTGGACTGAAATTGAATTGGCAAAAATTTTGAAACTGGCGGCTGAGGCGCCACTTTCCAAAGAACCGGTGCCTGAAGCGCCAAAATCAACACTTGAGGTTTTTGGCAAGTTCTTCTCCTTATAATTCCCAAAAAATGATTCCAAACCGTATTTTAAGAGGGGAAATGAGAGAAGAGTCACTACTTTTCAAATCCTATGGCTTTCCACTCTAAAAATTTTGCGAGATTTAGAATTTTTAACTGAAGAAAGTTTGTTAGTTTTGATACACAGAAGTTACATGATTGAGTTCTTATAAAAAAGAGGTTAATCAAGGAAAGGGGATTTGTGAATTGAGTATTCAACACACTGAATACTCTATTGGAAGAGATAATTACATAGAGAGACTGGAAAGTGCTTTGCTGCACCACTGCCGCCATAGTTTTCCATGTGTTGAAAGAGTTTTCTGCAAATCTTCATGGAATCAGCCAAGGAATTGTCTATGTATGAGGCAGGTTTGTACAGTTCACTCATTCAACAATAAATGATCTGTTTATGATTGAAAGTGTTTCTATTTGTCGCTATGTAAATTTGGACCCTACAAGAGATAATATGAATGAAATCTAATGATACCTTAAGGATAAAGATGCAAATTGGGAGGCCAGAGATGATGGAAATGTAAGTTTTCTTCATCATTGTTGAATCTGACATCTAAAGCGTGGCATTTCTTTATTGCATTAAAATTAATCCCCACATGCAAATCAGTAAAGTGACTAAGGAGAGTGTTTTTCTGAATTATCATATTCAAACTGGNTAAATGTCAATAATTTGTGATGATTTGAACTACAATCTTCATTTACTTTTTGATATGGCCAATTGAAATGTTAAAATGTGTTGAGAAACATATGCTCCAAAAAGGCTAAGATTTCTAAGACATGGGGAGAATCACATTTGATTTCATGGGAGAGTATTTCATCCATGGAGTTGGGCGTAAATAAATAGGGAAATATACTTTATTAGATGCAAAATTGGATATTTTAAGGTGACAAATTAGAATCCTCAATTTGGTCTAGTTGATTGGAAACTAATGCAAGATTGTTAGCCAATAGGGGAGGGAGTAGTGTGAGCTCTATGTGGCAGCCATATCCTCCTAGTCTAACTACGGAATTAGGGACCAAACTTTGGATTATTCAATGTTTTTTATGCACTCGGAAGAGAGTAAAGAAAAGGATTGCTCCTATTTGGTACAAAATAATTTTTATATATTTTTTCAAATGATTTTAATATCTTCATAATCCATATATTCATTGTAAAGTGGAAGGATGCTTTCTTAAATTTTAACTTTCCGTCACAACATCTTAGTTTTAATTTTCATAATCTTTTTTTTAAAATTTTAGCATTTAGTTTAGTTAACTTTGTCTATAAACTGTATTTTAATTAGCATTCACTTGTTACTTAATATTCAAACTTTGTACTTTACTTTTTTTATTTTTAAAATTATACTTCACATTATAATCTTTAGAACTTATTTACAGTCATTTCTAACTTCCTTGTGGGATCAATATCTAAGACTCCATTAGAGCCCTTTATTACTTGAGTGATTCGTATACTTACATTATTTTTAAAGGGGATTTGATAGTTTAAAGATTTTTAAAAGATAAAATTATTTTAACCGAAGTTATATTTGCAAATTTCATTGTAACTGGTGTGTGTTTTTTGTATTATTGAAAAATATTTGCAAAATTAACACACTAAATCCACCCACATCAAATTTTTGTGTCATTGCTGGGAAGTAACGGAAAGTAGTAGTAATTTATTTAATGATTCATAGTATTTTTATTTTAAAAACTTAAAAAAAAGAGTGTTTGTAGTTTAGTTTAAATATTTTCATTTAAGTGTGCTTGCTTATTTTTAAATTACTTGTTATATTTTTTTATGCGTAGTGTAAGATCTGAAAACTTAGTACCTTACGATTCAGAGTTAGAAAGAACAATTAGAAAAATTTGAAAACAACTAAAAGAGATAGACCATATTAACAAAATGGCTTCCAACTTGAGTAATATTGGAAAAAAAATTGAACATCATTAGATGCCTTTAAGAGATTATGCTAAACCTACATCGGATAAAATTCATTTAAGTATACAAAACCCTATTGTAGCTGCCAATTCATTTGAGCTTAAACTTGTTATTATCCAAATGCTTCAAAACAATTAATTTGGAGGAACACCAACTGAAGATCCTAATTTACACCTTGCTAGATTTCTAGAATTGTGTGTTATACTTAAATATGATGGACTATCGAATGTCGTTAGACTTAGAATTTTTCCTTTTTCACTAAAAGATAAAGCTAAGATGTGGTTAAACTCGTTAGCACCTAGATCTATTAGAACTTAGGGAGATTTATCACAAAATTATTTATCTAAATATTTTCCAACTTCAAAAGCTCCTAAGCTGAGAATTGATATTACATCTTTTTTTCAATTTGAAGGGGAATCAATTTATGAAGCCTAAGAAAGATTTAAAGTTCTCCTTAGAAATTGTCCACACCAAGAGTTGCCAAATTGGTTAATAATTAAAACTTTTTATAATGAATTGGTTGGGTTTCTTAGATCGATAATTTATGTTGCTGCTGGAGCATCATGTCGGCAGTATTTGTTTGGTGGAGGAGTTGCCCGTTGGACGCTGTTGGCCTCCAGAATCGAAATCTCGTTGTCCGCTTTAGAATGTTGTTTTAATTTACATATATATATATATATATATATATATATATATATAAGTTTTGAAAAAATATGAGAACAAACTGACCCTCATATTTGTCATAGTTTAAATGAAAGAGCACTGTACGTCAAACCCTCTATCTATCCCGAAAGTTAAACACAAGACTTGAGAATGAGGCTCGATCAATTAAACTAAAAAATATATGACGTTCGTTTGGTCTGCAAAACCATTTTTTTTTATAAGTTCCCCTATTTAATACGAAGAATTAAATAGGATTTATATTAATCTAGGTTCAAAAAAGCTTCCTATAAGGGCAAGCCCCTATAGTTAATTATATCCTAGAGAACCAAAGTTACCTAAAAAAACTCTCGATAAAATCAGGAAATATTATCTTCAAAGTGGTCAAAAGGATGGGACTTTTCAATCAAATTGGATAAAGAGGTGTGAAAGGGGAATGGTTCAAATTTGGACCATTTACTGTAAAATCCAAAGGAGGAAGAACCAGGGGGTGTCATAGACCTAGAGTAGCCTTGGTAACTTCCCAGATATCCTATGATTTGGCTTCAATTTTGAGGAGAAATATTTAAATGTTTCATCATGTTGAATTTATTAATTAGGGCTTACATTTATATGAAACAATCACACAAATTGCCTGGACGATGTGAGGATTGAGGTCGTGACAAAAGACAATCTTGAAATCCTAAGACGAGCTAGGGCTTATATTATATAGCAGGGCCATATAAAAGCCTAAAGATAGGGTGAGGATTTATGTTGCATAAGCAAAAAACCTAGAAATCCTATGGCTTGTTATTTAATTTTAAGGAATGATGGTTTATTTGATGTCTATAGGTTTTGCTGTTGAAGATGGTTGTGCTGCCCACAATGCTAGCTCTAAGCTCCTCGTCGTGGCAAGTTTAAATTTTCTAATGTGTCAAGTTCTGATGTCAAATCAAATGTCCCTATGGTTTTGGTTCTTTAAATATTATGGGGCATCTTAAAGTTGATTAGAATGACACAAGTTAGGATCTCACAGTTCCCTCATTTCAGTACCATTATTTTTAATCGGATTCACTTAGTCCAAATGAATTTACTAAACTCAACTTAATTAGTTCCATAATTTCATTTAGACCGTGGGAAGTCTCGTTAGCAACCGCAGGTTACCTCCATCAAGAGATTTTTGATCATCCATTAGAGGCGTCTTAATCTATTTGCAATTGTTGTTTTGTGATTTTTGTGATTAAATTTTGAGTTGTCTTTTATTTTGAATGTTGTGGCGTTGAATTTCATCTTGATTGATTTTAGTTTTGGTTTTGGCTTCACAACTATCCTAGTAGTTTTGTTTTTCATGCAAAGTGCATCATTGTTTAACATGCAAGTTTATAAACATAAAATTATAGTGCAAAAAGTAAAAGAAAAAAAACGGTATTGTAAACTGTAAAAGCGTACCTAGTGAGTCTTCTTGTTCCACCACCTGAAAGGTCAGTACTTGCAAGGCATGTATAAAATATTGCAAAGAATTTAAATTGCATGAGCAGATGAAGGTTTAGCTACCAAACCCCAAGCTATGATTCTATTGAATCTCAAAAGATCTTAGTGGCTGATTTTGGAACAAAATATGGCAAGTTCAATTTATCCTTAAGAATGTTCAATAGATTTAAAAATGCTCGAGGCATCACCCCAGATCACTTTGAAGATCTCTTGAAATATTCTGAGTTCATTTTAGACTTATCATATTGTTCCATTAATCATCCGAGGTTAAACTGTGACTACCTCGATGCTCGGTGAAACTTGACAGTTTAATTACTATTAGGATAGGATGCCCAGTTAATCAATTGATGTTTCATTTAAAAGTTATGTGAGTGGCTGCTCTTAAGGCAAGTTTAGGTCATTTAAAGATTATATGACCACAATTAAAGTCAGGCTTGTAGTGTTAAGAGATGTCAATCACCCATCATATTATTTTTTAAATTTGATAAATTGAGTTTAGACAGCGAGCCTATGTCACTACTAAGCCCTTAACAATCATGATAGGTGAAATGGTAATTATCAAAATTTTGATTTAAATAATGTGTATTCTTATTAAATGGTCAAACCATCCTCAACTTTGGGCTTAAGAAAATTAAATTTCCATCTTCCCCACTTAAGCACATCACTTACGAACCGTTTTGTTTTAGTTGACTTCCAAGTCATGAAGATTAGGAGATTTCTAATCTTGTTGACGTTGTACAAAGTTGGTGAGTGGGTTTCTACCTTTTAATCCCATAGTATTTCAAACACCCAAACATGCTTATTAAGATTAAAATTATAAATGGCGAATCAAAATAAGCTCAAATTAGGGTTAGAGTTCAATACCTTTGTCTGAGAGGGGAGGCCTTAATTAGATGGTTGTGGTAGCTTTGATTGAGTCCAACAAACCTCCAGATGAAGTCTCAAGCCATTAAGAATTATCTAGGTATGAATTTGATCAAAGTGGATTTCATGTGTTGGTCTAGAGCTATGTTAGAGGCTGTTTGATAGGGGCTTTTATGAGGAATCAATTTCTCTTGCCCTAGGGATGGTGTGTGCACAAGTAATTTAATTTTGGTGGACTATGGAGATATGGAGAATTCTATCCTGGTTTTAAGCAAAAATTTGAGCTCAAAATTGGGCTTTCACGGTAAGGATCAATGGGAAAAATTGTGACAATGAGCTTAGGAGTTCTTTGAGAGTGTCTGAGAGCAATTAAACAGAGTTTCCAAAGATACCCAACTTAAATTTACCATTAGAAATTTCTAACCCTCACCATTAGAAATTCCAAACTCCTCTTTACTCAACTTGAAGCTCTACATATTGGTCCTGCCTCTAGCACTTAGTACGTGGGGTCATTATGAGAGAGCTCAAGGAGAGTTCCCATAAGACTATTTGACCTTAGGGTTGACCCTGGGTGTTGGTTTAGAGCTAAGGAACTTACCTCACTCACAATCACTCACAAATACAAACCCAAAACCTCTTGACTTTGATCCCCTAATCCTTTGGGAGACTCATGTAGATGATCCCTTAAACCCACTGGCCCTAGGCTAGGGTTTAGCTTGGACCAGTACATAGAGGACCCAAATGGGGTTTCCATTGGTCCATGGCTTATTTATGGTGGTTAGCTCCCCAATTCTACCAAAGATACCCAACTTGGTCTTTTGCCCCTAAACTCCCTCAAATTACCTAAATACCTTTGAAAACCTAAGTTTGGCCAAAATTCCCAAATTTACTCAAAATACTCAAATTTGTACAAAAGTCATTTCAAATTTTTTAAAATGACCCAAATTACCCAGAATCACCAAAATACCTCTCCTTAGCTCAAAATTTCAAAAATTCCTGAAAATCAAAAAAATTCACAAAACATTCCAAATATTCTTGAATTCATTTTGCTCAACTACCACATGAACCAATTTGGCCTATTTGACCATCTTTGTCCCAAACCCCCAAATTGTCATTAAAAGGCCCAATCTCTCCAAATCCACCTCAAATGTCCATCAAATTGGTACCAATTTCTCTCAGTTTCAATCCTAAACTTAAATTTACCTTCCATGTGACCAGTTTAAACAAAATACAAGCTTAATTGGCCCATGTTTTGAGCCCAATTTTGATTTAGGTCAAAGCTCCAATTTTGGCCACATGATCTAATCTCACCCAATTGAACCCATAGCATACTCAATTTGCCTCAATTTTAATCCTAAACTCTTTATAACATTCCTACACATGAATATTGACCTTAAATTGTCCTTGGTGAAGCCTTACTTTTATTTAATTTTGACCCAAATCCAAAAATCCCCAAATTTTCCCCAAATTGGCTATGCCTCCAAACTTCACCAACTTGATTGCCTTATACCCAAAATTGGCACCTAATTCATGTTTAAAACTCTTCACCACATTCCTATTGACCATTCTCAACAATCAATTTGGACATAGTCCATGCCTAGCCCAAGCTAGACCCAAGTCTAGCCCAACATGCCCGAATTCACCCAAATTCCAAAATCCTTCAAATTGAAACCCCAATTGAACTCACAATCCTTTTAATCCTTCACCAAATATGTTCATTAAAATCACCTACATCAAATGCATCAATCAATTGGGCTAATTAAGATGGCTGTCCTAGCCTAAACCCAACTTTGGTCATTTGCACCCACTTGGACCCATGCACCAAAATTGACCTAGACATGTCAAATTGGTCAAGGCAAGGCCACCACAGCAAAATTTTGGACCATATTGACCAAGCAAACCCAATGGAACCACCGAAATGAGAAATGGACCAAGGGATCCCCAAATTAATGGATTTCATTCCATATTTGCTTAAGTTAAGGATATTTTTGCCAAAATAAAACACTAACCCATTTAATTGTTGTGACATATTCCCCTGGCTCACCTGACCTCCTAGCCACCTCCCCTGGCCTGACCGGCTGGCCTAGTGGCCAAAAAATGTCCAAACTGAGAGCCACCCCAATGGAATCAAACCCAATACAAATCTAGAGGCCACCTCACCCAAATTAAATGTTTGAGCTCGTCTGCCCTCCACCTAGGCAAGCATTTTCACCCCTCAATTGGCCATGACAGCCACCCTAAAGCCCATTTTATAAAAAGCTCACCTCCACGGCCATGGAGGGTGTGATAAAAATTCTTCATAGAGAGCCCTTCAAATTTATCCTAGAGCCTCTTTGAGACCTCCACAGTGCAACCCAACCATCACATTGCCCCAAATCGCCCTGCCGGAGTTCAATTTTTGAGTTCAAAACCTTGTCGGAGATAGTATAGAGCTCTCCACACCTCTACACTCCTCAAAAATCAAATTAAACTCACCCACACCTTCACCATAGTGAAAGAAGAAGAATCCTCATCAAATCCATCTCATATAGAACCCCTAACATAACTCTAGACCAACACCTGAAATTGAGCTTGGTCAAATTCATACTTAGGCCTTTCATCACAGCAAGAGGCTTAATCCCTAGCCTCCTTGGACATCAACTAATGTGTCAAACACCTTTGATCAAAGCTTTCATTCTCAGAGCAAAGTTATTGAACTCCCTCTCTTATCGAGCTTATTTTAGTCCTCCTTTTGATTAGAGCTAATTTAATGGCTTGATTACCGTATGGATGTGTTCGTCACACTTATATGAGCATTTAGAAATAAACCGCACTTAATTTGGTTAAGAAATGAATGAGATCTTAAGCTTTGAAAATGGATGGTTCTCGGGCTAAGGCATTAGGAACGATGATGGGGAGCCATCTGATCGCGCGTTTATTTCATCAACGGATGAGTCTAGCTGGACTGCTTCTTCTTACACGAACCACGGGCTGAGTCATCACTGAGGTGGATGGCAGTGTCAATGCAGAGCTTGCCGCATGGAGCTTTGGATCCGCCTAGGATATAGTCAGCGCCGCACTTTTAAATTAATAAATAGCATATTTTTTATTTAAATAAATAGCCTTAACTTCAAAAATCCATATCTTGGTGTAGAAGAATCACAAAAATAAAATAAAAATACTCTCTTGCTTAGTGAACAAAGGAGAACAATGTAGAAATGGTTTGAAATTTATTTGATGCATATTTTATTTTTAATTAATTAAACACTGTTTTGAGTCTTTTAATTCTCCATGCATACAGACATCTCACCATGGCTTCAAACTTAGGCATATTGTAGCCTCTCTCATGGGGAAAATTCCTTGATTTTTTCAAGGTTAGAGGATATTTCTAGACAGAGATTCATATTTTCAAAGTTTATGTCTATGATTTGCAAAAAATTATCATAATATTTAGCATGCTGCTTAGAAAATTCCAAGAAAATTTTTGAAGGTTTAGTATGACCAGCAAATCCTTTGGAAAATATTTAATGGGTTAAGTCATTAAGAATGCACATAATTTTCACCTACCCTAAAAAAAAATAAAATTTGTTTTGGGAAATACAAACATCTAAATGACATAATATTTAATTTCCACTGTGATTTAAAGTTCAAAGAACTCATAAAAATTTCGAAACATTTGGAGCTCATTTAATAACTCAAATTGATTTTTCAAGTTAAATGACATTTTTAACACTAAAATAATTTTTAATAATTACAAAATAACTCAAAATATTATAAAAATTAGTTTTTGGAGTTCTCTGTGATCAGAGGAATTTTTAAAAAATAAATTTGAAATTAAAATAAAAATTTAACTTTCAAGCCCATTTTCAATATTTAAATAATTAAAAAATGATAAAAAACACAAAAATATTTAAATTCATGGAAATGTTATAAATTATTTCCTAAGCACTTAGAAACAATTGGAATATTTTTCCTAATTTTTAAAGTGAAGATGTTGAATTTTAAAGCTTAAAATAATTTTTTAAATGCTAAAAATGGATTTTCACTAAAATAATTTTAGAAATTCAAAAAGAAAATTAAAAAAGGGTGAAATTTATTTCTCTGAGATACTTAACTTTAGAGCGATTTAATAAAATTATAAAACTTAATTTTTCCACATTTAAAATATTTTTTAATTAATAAATACTATAGAAATTAAAATAATTCTTAAAATTCAAATATAATTCAATAAATCATGAAATTTAGGTCGCATACATCTCTAGTCTAAGTCAACTACAAGTAAAAATTTCAAGAGATTAAGCTTTACCTTGGTCAAGTTATAGAATTTTCATTGAAAAATCCTATTTTTGCATTAAAATAAATATGTAAATTAAATTAAATTTTGAAAAATCACATTTTCTCCTCTGATGTCTCAATTGACCCATGGGTGAGGTGGGATAAAAATTACAAAGTCATTTGGATTGATTTTGATAAATTATGAGGTAATAGAGACTTAGGGACAAAAGTGTAATTTTGGAAATTTAGCATTAATTAACATTTAGACTTAATCCAAGGAGGGAAAAGGGTAACCTCTAATTTTAACTAACTTATTTGGATGTTTGAAATATNCTTCCAGAACCCATCAATGATCTCTATCCAATGTGGGTTAACTCTTCTCCTCAGCTCGGCAAAATAAAAAATCAAATTCTAGCTGATGGAATGTGTGATTTATTATTCTTCTGTCAAGCACAAATTCCATGTATCTTTGCTTGGAATCTATGTCATCAACAAGATAGAGTAAATGTCAAAGGATTATGGCGGACTATCTTCATTAAATCGTGGTCACAAATCATTGTTGGAGATAAAATAATTCAAATCGATAAAGTCATTAATTCTAATATCAAAATTAATCGAGAACAGAGATCTCAAGAATTTTCACTTAAGGAAATTCATGATCAAATTAAAAGGAAATAGCCTCGAGAATCTCTGGATCAAATCAAACAAAGAATATAAGAACTTTATTATAAACAGATGAAAGAATTATTTGAAGCAGAAGACGACATGTCAGTCTGTAATCAAGGGTCAGATGACGAAGAAAATTGGGAGCGAATGGTGACCCATCTCAGCTCAAATTGATTGCAGTGGACCTCAATTGATTGTTGTGGACCTCCACTGAGGTCATTTCAGAAAAATTATGGGTAATAATGACAGTGGTTGAAATAGTACCGGTTGGTGGAATAGTGATTGTAATAATTATGATAGGTGTAATAGTAATTTCCTACTTTATGTCACATCCAATGGATGTGTTATCTTTTGTTTAACTCTATTGTATTAAGTTTGGAGTCCACCCTTTATTATAAATAAGGGCTTTGTTTTCTTTGTTGGTGTGCAAGTTTTCTTTGAGTCCTTTCTATGTAATAAAGAAGCATCTGTTTGGTGTGCTCTTCCAGTCTTGTTTTCTTTTCTGGTTTTAATATATATTTTTGTTTATTATATCCTGGTTTAGTAATCATATAACAAAAAAATTAGAAGATGAATTAGACATGCTAACCAGGAAATGGAAAATTAATTCTGGAGAAATAATAGAATCAGTTTACCCTCCGACTGTTCCTACAATATTGGATTTAGATAATAGAAATCCAAATTTTGAATTAAATGCTTTTGGAAAAACTCTAGAAAGCAATGCCACCAAAGATTTTATTGGTGTAATCAAACAATTAAATTTTACAAGTAAAAATCTATCTTTAATAACAAATCACTTAATAAAATTAGAAAATAAAATCGATCAACTCTTTCTCTCTTTAAAAAATCAAAAGAAGAAAAAGCAAGTTCAATAATCAGATCTTCAGCTCCTGCTTTACTACCACCTCCTAGTCCCAATTTCCACCTAGGACCATCAACTCAGAATTTTGAAGAATTAATCAAAAATATAAAAAGTACTAAAATAA
>JXCR01107247.1:19475-40902 GCA_002079205.1 Phalaenopsis hybrid cultivar | reverse complement strand
GCTACAAGGGATTTTCTTTGAGAAAGAGTTTCAGATAAGTGTTGTTTGTTTATTATTATTGTGTGAACTTTCATTTATATATGAAATTTATTTTTTGTTGTATCTTTTTAATGAAGCCTAAGTAATTTCATTTATCTTTCTCCCTACTCTAAGATATGGTGAAATGAAAAGTTAATTAGGATGTGTCAATGTTAAACTTTAAACTAAATTGTGATGGTTTTTCAACTCCACTCTTAATTTACCTTTCGATCTAGCTAATTGAATTGTTAAAATATGTTGTGTAATATATGATCCGAGAAATGGAGTATGAGTTCTACAACAAAGTGAGAACCACATTTAAGTCCATAAAAATGTGTTTCGCTCATGGAATTATCAAATAAATAGGGAAATATACTTTGTTGGGTGTAGAATTGGAGATTTTTAGGGTGACATACTAAAAATCATCAATTTGATCTTAGTGTTTAAAAACTAAAGCAAGAGTTAGCCTTCAAGGCAAGGGAATTAGGAGCTCTGGAGTGGAAGCTAGTATCCTCCTAGCCTAACCATAAATTTAGAGACTAAACCTAATATTAGCCAATGATTTTCTATAACACTGAATCAGGGCAGATAAATAAAATTGAACCTATTTGGCACAATACATATTAAATCATTTATTTCATCTCATTTCACCAAAAATTCATTGTAGTGAGAAAGATGCTTTTTCATATAAGAAAACTTCATCACATAAACATAATATAGCGGTTATTCATTTTAAACCATGCTTTTAAGTTTTGCTAGTAGTTAATAATTTAGCTTTGATAGTATCTTAAACATTAAAAATTAAAGACAGTAATTTCGTTTTACTTCTGTGAATTCCTAGTTAATTTATCATTTCAAGTTTAAACCTTCCTTTTGGGATCGATATTTGGGTCTTAAAAATATAGTCTTATATAACTTGATAACGATACAAATACTTGCGTAAAATACCAACATTAAGTGTTGAACGTTATTATTCATAAAATACCATTTTAAGTTTTTAGCACCGTTGTAAAGCGATGTCAACTTTATAAATTTTACACAACTATATTTTGGCATCGCATCACCCGCTTACATTTATACAATGCAAATTTCCTTTCCATTTACTTTACTAAATTTTCATACCGGTAGTTGCTTTACCTGCAAATCCGTTTTCAAAATTGAAAATTACAAAACCATTTTTTTAAAATTAAACAACATTAAAAAAAACAACAAAACAATAATGTCATAACACGTCTTTTTGAATTTACGGGAGTCCCTCGGATGAGGTAACCCATGATTGCTAACGAGATCTCACCATTTTAAATGAGCTTAATAACTCCTTTAAGTTAAGTAAATTCAAAAGAAAATAGTGGTATCGGAATGAGGGAACCATGGGATCCTAACAGGTGTTGCTCTAATCAATTTTAACCCCCCATCCCCATAATGATTGAACTAAAACTTTTCATTTAAACCCTTAAAACTATAGACTTTAGTGCTGCTACTTTGCCAAGGAGCTTGGAGCTAACTACAAGAGCAGCTATCTACAACAGCAAGTGGTTCTACAACATCAAAACTCTCATTTGAATTAAACAACCAGCCATAGGATTTCGATGTTGTTTTCCTAGTGCAACATAAATCCTCACTTTATTTTTAGGCCTTTGCACAATCATTTGGTGCAAATTAAGGCCTAAATCATTTTATGATTTCAAGGTTATCATTCATTATGACATAAACCCTCTTATCTTCCAGGCTAATTATATGATTGTGTCATACAAATGTAAGTCTTAAGTAATAATAGTTGGTAGAATGAAACAATAAATAATTTTCTTCTCAAAGTTGAAGTCAAACCATAGGATAGCTTGGAAAATCATTGAGGTTGTCCTCAAGATCTGTGACACCTCCTAGTTTTCATCCTTTGGATTCAATAATAATGCTCTAAATTTGAGACTCTCCCATTTGACACTTCTTGGGCTGATCTTTTAATTGTCTTACCCTTTAAAATTCTTGAAGATAATATTTCTTGATCTAAATTGAGAATTTTCTTAGGTGACCTGAGTCAATTAATATGTAATTAATTATAGAGGTTGGCCCTAATCGGGAGTTTTAAGACTCCAACTTAATATAAACCTTATTTAATATCTTATATTAGATAGAGGATTTATTGGTCAACATAAAAGTTTGCAGACTAAAATGAATGTCATAATCTCTGTAGTTTATGTAATCGAGCCTCACAAATAAGTGATAGTTCTTTTCTCAAGATAGATATGTCACTTGTAGTGTTGTGCTTGTTTATTTAAAATATTGTATATATGAGATCAGTTTGGTCTCGTATTTTTAACTATTAAAGTTTTAATTTACAATATTAAAATGATATTTTTCTAAAAATTGATTTTTTTGTATATTAAATGAAATAAAAAACCACATTCTTGAATTTGTAACGCCCGACATAGGCTTAACACAGTTAAAACTTATTTAGGTCCAAACCCTAGTTATACTTAACTAAATCTCTTTAAGCCTTAAGTAAATTTTGCCTAAGACAAATAAACCATATCTACGTCTAAACCCCAATTAGACCTAATTAAACCTCTTTCAACATTAATCACATTAGGCCTAAAATGAAAAATCCCAATTAGGTGTAACCTTAATTAGACCTAATCAACCATATAAAGTTTTAACTACATTAGGTTAAATTCAACCTAAAATCCAATTAGGTTTAACCCTAATTAGAGCTAATTAACCACATTAAGCGTTTCTTTCATTAGGCTTAATTTAATCTAAACACAATTAGGTCTAACCATAATTAGAGCTAATTAACCACATTAAGCCTTACTTACATTAGATTTAATTCAACCTAAACCCCAATTAGTTCAGACCTTAATTAGACCTAATTAATCATATTAAGCCTTACATACATTAAGCCTGATTCAACCTAAAACCAATTTGGTCTAACTCTAATTAGATCTATTAAAACTAATTAAACTTTACCCATATTAGGTTTAAATAACCTTCAAACCTAATTAGGCATAATCTAATTTAGATTTAATCAAGCCCTAAAGTCTTAGCTACGTTAGACTTAAGTCAACACAAACCATTAGGTTCAACCCAACTTGAACCTAAATCATATCAAATCCTTAAGTTCAACCCAACTTGAACCTAAATCAAATAAAAAATTTAGGTTTAACCCAACATGAACCTAAAAAAATTTGTAATTCCTACCTACATTGGAGTTAAAATAATTTCAAATCTTAGGTTCAATCCATATTAAAGTTAAACCATCTTAAACTTTAGGTTCTACCTACATTGAACCTAAATCATCTTATGTCTTACCAATATTGGACTTAAACCAATTTAAACTTTATGTTCTACCTATATTAAAATTAAATAATCTTAAGTCCTTACTATATTGGACTTAATCCATCTTAAACTTTATGCCTTACCTATATTCGACTTAAATCATTTTTAATCTTAGGTTCTACTAACATTGACTAAACCATTCCATATCTTAGGTTCTAGTCACGTTGAACCTAAACCATTCCATATCTTAGGTTCTAGTCACGTTGAACCTAAACCATTATAAGTCCTACCTACATTGTACTTAAACTATATTAGACTTTAAGTATTATCTATATTATACTTAAATCATTTTTAATGTTAAGTTCTACCTACATTGAACCTAAGTCAATCCATATCTTAGGTTCTACTTACATTGAATCTAAACCACCTTAAGTCATACCAACATTGCACTTAAACCAACTCAAACTTTAAGTCCTACCTACATTGGACTTAAAATTATCTTAAACCTTAGGTTCTATCTACATTGAACAAAAATCACCTTAAGTCCTATCTACATTGGATTTAAACCATCCTAAATGTTAGTCCTACTTACGTTGGATCTAAATCAGTCATAAGTTCTACCTGCATTGGATTTAATTCATTTTTAATCTAAAGTTCTACCTACATAGAACCCAAATCATTTCATACCTTAGGTTCTACCTACATTGAACATAAATCATCTTAAATTTTAAGTCCTATGTATAAACTTTAGGTTCTACCTATATTAAACCTAAATCAACTTAAGTTCTATCTAAATTGGGCATAAATCATTCTCATACTAGAGTTTCTATCTAAATTGAACCCAAATTATATAAATCCTCAGGTTATACCAATATTGAACCTAGATCTTAGGTCTAATCTACTGGACCTTAGTCAAACATCCTTAGTTTTAATCGAGATCAAACCTAAAATAAATGACATCATAAAATCCAACTCATCAACCAAACAACATAAACATAAGTGACATAAAATCCACTTTAAAAGACATTAAAACTTAGAGTTGAACCTTAAAATGCAACTAAGTTTGAGAAGATATTTTGAAGGAGGTAACCCATTGTTCCTAACAAAATATCTTCCAACCATTTATGGCTAATCAAATTGCAAACATAATGACTTGGGATGACAGAACCATGCGATCTTGATCGGGCAATCCCATAAATAAACAACAAAATGACAAAAATGACAAAATTCAACTGGTTAATAAATCGTAAAGAACCTAAACATTTCCAACCACTAAAATCTGAACAAGGCACTAGAGCTTAAATTGAAACCTTATGAACAATGATCACCAAACGCAACTTGAACGTTTGCGTTTAGATCTACGAAGATTTCTTTGATGATGCAATCTTTGGTTGCTGATGAGAATCTTTTGGTCGTGGTTTAAACACATTTCAGACTATGTAAATTTGAATATTTTGCGGCCTCGGGAAGACAGAGCCATAGACATCTTGACCATGCTGTTTAAAAATTTATTCAACCGACTAGATTGACAAAATTAAAACATGCTTTCATTCTAATCATGTTTTGTTTTGCAGGTTTGTTGAAGAGATAACACAAATTATGCTTTAAAATTAATTTGCATGTTATAGGATGTGCTAACTCTGTTTTTCAGGACGTCATTCTTAAGCAAAAAAGGTGAACCTCAAAACAACAAATAATAAAACAACAAAGCAAAATAACGATATCAAAACAATGAAAATCATAGAGAAAAACCTCAAAACAAAATGACAAAAAAAAAAACAAAAATCGAACAAAGAAAAAAAAATAAAACAACATTACATGACTTAAAACCAAACCAAACAAAACAAAATCAAAATGACATGACATGACATAAAACCAAACAAAACAAAACAACAACACAATGACATGACATGACATAAAACTAGAAAAAATAAATAAAAAACAAAACAACATGACAAGACATAAACTAACAAAACAAAACCAAACCTTTTGGGTAGAATCAGATTCTTAGAAATTTATTGCCCTAGGAATAAACATTTGATTTTTTTTTTTCCTTAACCTTGACATTTCTTAGAAGAATGAGTGTTAACGTTAATTAGAAGTTTTTTTAGATAGTCTTGTCTTTCTGAGATTTAATTAACTATAGAAGTTTGCTCTTATAGGAGAATGAAGAACTCAAAATAGGTAATAAACCTAAATATCTGGTCATCAAAATTATCATGTGCTTTTCCTTATAAGGGAAATTATTTTCTTTATAATGTCTACCATGATGAACATCATCTCGACATTTCTTTTACTCATGTTTTCTATTTTTAGCCCTTTCCTTCCTTCTCCTAGTCTCCTAACATTTTAGAATCTTTATATGATTCAAACGATATGTTACCTAGAAAAAAAGGGCAATAAAATAGATAAATAAAGTGGAGAATCATTTAAATATGCAACCAATGAAAACAGGAATTGGAGACGTCAGAAATCGATACGACACTCCGGCAGCCACCAAGATTATGATGACTCTATTGGAGAACTTCTCTCTCCTCACCTCTATTAAATCATTCATTCTTCACTTAAATATATTCTATCTTTTGATAGATAAAATTATCTTTCTCAATTTTATAACTCTTATTTTATAAGAGTTAATTATTGTAGACATTGCATGAAATCTATGATAGATTTTCCATGATATCTATCACAGACATTCTATAATATCTACGATAGAAATTCCATTATATCTATGAAAAAAATTCCATGATATTTATGACAAAAAGGCAAGACAAAAACTACATAACAAAATAAATTCCCAGTTTACAAAATGAGTCAATAATAAAATTTGACATATCATTCTTCTAAAATTTTTAGGAGACTATAATGGATTTTCTAGACTCAGTCTTTTCCTACTTTCAAAATCTTAATACACCAAACAATGAAGATAATTGCCTCTACCAAAATGACTTTGGATTATTTGATGAAACTGAATTTATGATGAATAGTCCATCCCAAATCATTGAAGATCCCTTTGAGGAGTTTAACCTAAATTCCTGTAAAGATTTTCTTTGTTTTAAAGAAGATATACCTCAAGAATTTCGTGTAGAACAATTGAATTTTGTGAATATGGAGGAAGAACTTCATCATAAATGNCAACTGGTTAATAAATCGTAAAGAACCTAAACATTTCCAACCACTAAAATCTGAACAAGGCACTAGAACTTAAATTGAAACCTAATGAACAAAGATCACCAAACGCAACTTGAACATTTGCGTTTAGATCTACGAAGATTTCTTTGATGAAGCAATCTTTGCTTGCTGATGAGAATTTTTTGGTCGTGGTTTAAACACTTTTCAAACTATGTAAATTTGAATATTTTGCAGCCTCGGGAAGATAGATCCATAGACATCTTGACCATGTTGTTTAAAATTTTATTCAACCAACTAGATTGACAAAATTAAAACAAGCTTTCATTCTAATCGTGTTTTGTTTTGCAGGTTTGTTGAAGATATAACACAAATTATGCTTTAAATTTAATTTGCATGTTATAGGGTGTGCTAACTTTGTTTTTCAGGACGTCATTCTTAAGCAAAAAAGGTGAACCTCAAAACAACAAATAATAAAACAACAAAGCAAAATAACGATATCAAAACAATGACAATAATACAGAAAAACCTCAAAACAAAATGACAAAAAAAAAGTCGAACAAAGAAAAACAAAAATAAAACAACATTACATGACTTAAAATCAAACCAAACAAAACAAAATCAAAATGACATGACATGACATAAAACCAAACAAAACAATACAACAACACAATGACATGACATGACATAAAACTAGAAAAAATAAATAAAAAACAAAACAACATGACAAGACATAAACTAACAAAACAAAACCAAACCTTTTGGGTAGAATCAGATTCTTAGAAATTTATTGCCCTAGGAATAAACATTTCATTTTTTTTTCCTTAACATTGACATTTCCTAGAAGAATGAGTGTTAACGTTAATTAGAAGTTTTTTTAGATAGTCTTGTCTTTCTGAGATTTAATTAACTATAGAAGCTTGCTCTTATAGGAGAATGAAGAACTCAAAATAGGTAATATACCTAAATATCTGGTCATCAAAATTATCATGTGCTTTTCCTTATAAGGGAAATTATTTTCTTTATAATGTCTACCATGATGAACATCATCTCGACATTTGTTTTACTCATGTTTTCTATTTTTAGCCCTTTCCTTCCTTCTCCTAGTCTCCTAACATTTGAGAATCTTTATATGATTCAAAAGATATGTTACCTAGAAAAAAATGGCAATAAAATAGATAAATAAAGTGGATAATCATTTTAATATGTAACCAATGAAAACGGGAATTGGAGACGTCAGAAATCGATACGACACTCCGGCAGCCACCAAGATTATGATTACTCTACTGGAGAACTTCTCTCTCCTCACCTCTCATTAAATCATTCATTCTTCACTTAAATATATTCTATCTTTTGATAGATAAAATTATCTTCCTCAATTTTATAACTCTTATTTTATAAGAGTTAATTATTGTAGACATTGCATGAAATCTATGATAGATTTTCCATGATATCTATGACATACATTCCATGATATCTATCACAAATATTCTATGATATTTACGATAGACATTCCATTATATCTATGAAAAACATTCCATGATATTTATGACAAAAAAGCAAGACAAAAACTACATAACAAAATAAATTCCCAGTTTACAAAATGAGTCAATAATAAATTTTGACATATCGTTCCTCTAAAATTTTTAGGAGACTATAATTAATTTTCTAGACTCATTTTTTTCCTACTTTCAAAATCTTAATACACCAGACAATGAAGATAATTGCCTCTACCAAAATGACTTTGGATTATTTGATGAAACTGAATTTATGATGAATAGTCCATCCCAAATCATTGCAGATTCCTTTGAGGAGTTTAACCTAAATTCCTGTAAAGATTTTCTTCATTTTAAAGAAGATATACCTCAAGAATTTTGTGTAGAACAATTGAATTTTGTGAATATGGAGGAAGAACTTCATCAGAAATGAAACAAAAATTACATTAAAGATGATATTTTCTCACCATCCATATATATTGAAATCAACAATCTTGAAGCATCTGAATATGAGGAAAGTGTTTTTGGGAACACACCTTCTTCAAAGAAGAATAAGTTTTATCTAGTACCCATCGAGTAAGAAGATAACACATTCCAATCTTTCCAAAGAGAAAATTTCTCTTCAATACGGACTATATATTCCGTGTTCAAATGACTTGAATGAAATGAAAGATGTTTGATTTCTCGACTTTTGGACAAAATTGGACGTACAGTTTCTCCATCCATGAAGAGGAAGCTCCATGCATAAGAAAATTCCATCAATCAGGAAATGAACCATCAATTCCCAGCAGAAAGTCGATATACTTGGTTCCTTCATTTACGACCAAGAGTAGAAATATGACTATCTCAACCGAAAGAACGATATATGATTATATAATCTTAGAGGCAGAAGAAACATCTACTAAAATGAAAGATCAGGTGAAGATGTTACAAGCTGTAGATCATTCTTAATCACATCATGATGATATACTTCTTGTAATATCACATGAGATATTGGAAGGAATCTCTAATCATGTAAATACTTTTATGGACACTTCTCAGAAAAAAAAATTTGTGGAAAACATCTTGTTATAACATTTGAAGAAAGACTAAAAAAATTAAGAGCCAACAACAACCGATTATCGACATGGAGAAAGAAAAAATCTTCAAATGCTCCAAGTGAAGAATATGCAGAAATAAACATGGTGGATACATAAGCCACTTCTGCAGTAGGAGAACTACCTTTGGCAGCCAAAGAAAACCTAACAAAAGGCTTACAGAATATTATTCAACAACAAAATGAGCAAATGAATCTTCTCAAATAAAAGATCAAAGAAATGATGACAACTTTACAAAATCCACAACAAACAACTAATTTGCCTGCCTTTGAAATCATTAGACCCAAAGCAATAGATTTTCTCAGAGACAAAAGAGAACCTAAAGAAATTGAGGAAAGCACTCAAAGACAAAAAGAGTCCACCAATAGCGGAATTTGAGAGAAAGAAATTACAGAAACTTTGGAACAAAAAGTGAAAGAAATAATGGCTAAGGTTAGGATTGGATACCTAAGTCCAAAGGGACTGGAGGAATTTAATTATGTCCAATATCTTAAAGGATTTATTCCACCTCTCTACAAGTTATTTGATGAAACAGGTAATCCTCATCAACATCTGACACCTTTCATCTCAAGATGCTACAACGCAAGATAAAGTGATGCTCTTTCGTTTTGTTAGTTCATTAACAATCTTACCAAAGTTGATTTTGGCTGGTATGCAAAACTTTCCAATAGTTCTGTTAAGACACTTACTAAACTTGAAAATCTCTTCATCCAATGATTCACTGGAGCAAAACATCATATAATGGTTGGAGACTTAGTGGTGGAGAAATAAAAGCCAGAGGAAACCCTTATGGATTACATTTTATGCTAAACAAATCTGAGCATGAAATGTGAATCACAACTTCAGGAACAACATGCAGTTAAAATTTTGCTAAAAAATATCCATTGTCCTATAGCATTCATGCTTAAAAGATTTATGATAAAGACCTTTGTAAAACTACTCAGCAAGGCTTCCAACCTTCATGAGTAAGATAAGCAGATGAGTGTAACAGAAAAGACCAAGAAAGCAAAACTAGTTAAGATAATTGAATAAAAATCAGAAAATGTCTAAATAGTAGATAAGGGTAAGCAAGTGATGCAAGTGCAACCTGAGCAGAATGAGCAACAATAAAATATAAATCAACAACAATCTTAGTCATCATCACAACTGCAATTTCAAAAATCAACCCCATCACCGACAAAAAAGAAATCAATGTCCCACAGGATGAAAAAAGAATATCCACTCAAAAAAAAAGTAGTTGGAAAAATATTCCATAGCTTGCTGAAAATACTGTAATACAAATTGCCTAAAGGTAGATTTTTGGGAGAAGTCGATATGAAGGATAATCCCAATTATTGTCCTTACCAAAGGATGATCGGACATAAAGTAGAAGAATTTTATGTCTTCAAAGATTGGGTGAAGCGTAACTTCAAAGATGAGGATATAGTGATCCCCAAAAAATATCTCAAAGAACCTTAAAAAGTTTCAGTTAATATGATTCCAGTTAATAAACTTATTCCTAGTGATCCATCCAACGATGATAACAACAATAATACTACTCAAGGAGATCTCTTTATAATACTTTCGGGGACTTCCAAATCATTCAAGGTTTGACATCAATGATAATGAAATCTTCCAATAAAAAAAAGAAAAAGAAAAAGAAAGAAACAAAAAATGGTAGAGGTCTTTTAGATATAGGGGTTTTTGTTCCCTCTATATCTTCCACTTCCCGTATACCTCCACAATCTACTCGGATTGTTAACTTGTGCAAAAGAAGAAAATTCCTCAAGCAGTTAACCTTGAAGGACTTTATCTCCAGCATGAATAATAATACTTCCAATTATGCTTACATCTTGTCTATTTTGGATACTATCCTTGAAAAAGAACAATCTAATTTTGATCTTATAGACGATACTCAAATAATATACAATCTCGATGAGTTTAACGACAATCAAGACATTGACAGTTCTAATAAAAATGAAAATGGCGATGATATTAGGACGCTTGAATTACAAGGAGTACCACTTTCTATAGAATTGGAACTCTCTAACTCTAAGGAAAATGTGTCAAAAGAGACAGACGAAGAAATAGCTGAAGTCAACTTAGGAAGTTGAAGGGCTCTACATCCAACCAAGGATGACACCAAAAGAAAAAGAAAAACTAAACATGATACCAAAAGAAACAATTCCATCTATACGCACGGACAGTTCTCATAACAAAGTGGACTATAATGCATTAGTCCATTTAAGAAAATTACCAGCAAAGTTGTGCATCTACGATTCCCTTATCCTTCACAAAGAAATGATAGAGTCGTTGTTAAAAGCTCATCCAGATCCAAATATTTATATAGTTTAATTTGCTAGTACTTCTTCAAGTGAGGCTTACTCAATGGAAAAGAATACAAAAATTACTCTCTTTCAATGACTTGTTGCTCATAACAATTTAACATAATCCTTCATTATACATCTTAGAGAATATTAACTACAATACACTTCCAAGAGTGCTAATTGATCCTAGTGCCTCGATTAAAATTATGAACATGAGAACTCTCACGTATTTGGACATCAAAGCTCGACAACTAAAGAGAGAAAAAATGACGTTAAAAAGATTCAACCAACAAGGAGAATGAGCTATTGGATCAATTACACAACTTTTAAAAGTGGAAAATTTGGTGACAACGGCAAATATCCACATCATCGACTCTAAAACTTTTTTTAATGTCTTACTTGGTAGACCATGGCTTCATGAGCATAAGATAGTTCCCTCTTCACTGCATCAATGCATAAAATATCTATAGAAAGGATAAGAGTGTTGTATTACAGGAGATCTACAACCATTCACAGTTCATGAAATTAGTGTACATGATGATGTTTCATGCTACGGTCAAATAGAGAATGAGGGAGGGAAAATCCGACACCAAATACAGAACAAAAGGACAAAAATAAGAAATTTAGTGAAAACAACACAACAAAGGGAAACAAGTTGATATATATTTTTCTTTAACTCCCACAAAGGATAAGAACTCTCATTAGACTCCCATTCGAGGTTGAGGTCGGGCACGAGGATGAGAGAGGGAAAATCCGACAATTGACATGAAGAAATCATCAAAACTCAAAGTTTGTTTGGTTTGTGAAGAAGAAAAAGTGCAAAAAAAGACAACATTGATAATTTCAAAAGAACTAAAGTTTAAGATATCTCTTGAAAAAGAAGATAAAGAAAAACAAATTGAGTCCATGTACGAACAAATTAATTACTATATACATGTTATGACGCTGACCCCAATTACTCCATCAAAAATTGAGAACTTAGTGGTCAAATAAGTAAATGGTGTGGACATAAAACCTATAAAATTCTGACTTGGTTCTACTTCTTCTAGTTCCGAGATAAATGTAACACGTGAATAAGAAAATTTCACAAAATCAATGAAAATCCCTTTTGAACTTTATTCTCTGTGTGCTAAAAAAAATATTCAAGATGGTTTGCTATATAAATACAGGAAATTAGATCAATCTTATTATTTTGAAAAATTATAGAATGATAAAAAATAAAATCATAACTCTAAAAAAGCATTGATTTAGTAACCTAGAACCTCTAGATGACACAGTGTTTTGCCTAATTGTCACCGAAGGACCTGATTATGTGCAAAAACTTGATCTTTCAATCAATAATGAGCCACAAAAATTTGATGAAGAAATTAACTCAACAATTGATAAACTAAAAGAAGTAAAATTAGGAATAGAAAAATTCTGAAACTAACATTTATTAGTCCATTCCTTAATGGCATTGAAGAAAAATAAATAGTTCATCTATTCAAAGAATACAAAGACTACTTTGCTTGGAGTTATGAAGAGATGCCTGAACTTGCACTAAAAGTCACAATCCATAAAATTAGATTAAACCAAACAGTGGTTCTTGTTAATCAAGCTCAAAGACAAATGAGAGTCAAAATTGAGCAACAAGTCATTGTCGAAGTCAAGAAATTAATCGACTGCAATATTATTCAAGAATAGAAATAACCAATCTGGCTGACTAACATAGTGCCAGAAAAGAAGAAAAATGGTCAAATTTGGGTCTATATAGATTTCAGAGATCTAAACAAGGCCTGTCCAAAAGACGAATTTCCTTTATCAATTCTGTAGTTGATTATCAACATTGCATCAACACTTGAAATATTCTCCTTTATGGATGGATCATCTGGATACAATCAAATCAAAATGACTTCAGAAGATGAGCCAAATATAGCTTTCCGAGCACCCATTCAAACATATTGCTACAAAGTAATGTTGTTTGGATTAATGAATGCTAGTGCTACCTATCAAAGGGTCATGACACAAATTTTTGATGAACTTATCAACAATCCAGTTTATTTTTATGTGGATGATGTGGTTGTAGAAAGTAAGGAAAAAGATGAACAGGTGTATGATTTTAGAAACATCTTCAAACGTTTATGATAATTTAATCTTAAAATGAATCCTTTAAAATATGCCTTTGGTGCCACCTGAGGGAAGCATTAAGGATTTGTTGTTTGACATCGTGGGATCAAAATTGACCCCCTAAAAATTTAAGCCATTTTGAACATGCTTGCTAAAAATTTAACCAAACTACAATCTTTCCAAAGAAAACTAACATACAACTGATGTTTCATTTCAAATATATCAGGTATGTGTCAACCTCAAACCACCTTGACTAGATAAGATATCAAGTTTGTGTGGGATGAAAAATGATATCACACCTTTAAAAACATCAAATAATATCTGACAACACCTCTTGTTTTAACAGTCCCTATATAAGGGAGACCTCTAATCCTCTATAATGTGGCATTAGATAATTCCCTTGGAGCATTACTAGCTCAAGTTAATAATGAGGGTAAAGAAAATGCATTATACTACTTAAGTCGTTGTTTGGTCACAACTGAAATAAATTATCCTGCAATTGAGAAGCGTTGTTTAGCTTTGATATTCACAGTTCAAAAGTTAAGACATTATATGCTATCTCATGTGTAAAATTTTATCTTAAGAGTTAACCCTTTGCAATATCTAATAACTCGACCAACACTTTTTGGAAGATTTGCAAGGTGGGCAATGATAGTGTGTTTGTTCGACATAACATTTCTACGCGTTGTTACAGGAAAAATTTTGATAGACTTTTTAGTAGCACACCCAATACCAGTTGAATCTCCTCTTAATGATGATTTTCCTGTGAGCCAATATTGAAAATAAAAAATTCTGACAGATAAAATTCGGAATTATAGTTTGAGAGAGCTTCATCTGCTCGAAAAGACAATGACAAAAAAATAGTTATACCTGTAAAAGCTGGAGTAAGATTAATTTTCTTCACTCTAAACAAAGCAATGATGATGTTTTCCTATCATTTGACTGAGCTGTATACAAAAAAATAAGCTGAGTATGAAGTGATCATAACAAGTTTAGAACTGACAATATAAATGAAAGTAAAAGATATCGACATTTGCAGGGCTCCTAACTAATCATCAATCAAATTGTGGGAAAATACAGAAAATACAGAACTTTGAAACCATGAATTGAAAAATATTTATGGTACACTCTGAAATTGCTTCGAAAGATCCCAAATGTAACGTTTCCCTAAATCCGAAACGAGACAACTCTCTAGCAAACACTTTAGCTAAACTAGAAAAATAGTTTGATTATCCAAAAGAGGATGACATTCTAATTTCTATAAGATGACGACGAGTTCTTTCCCAAGTTGAAAATGACAATTTTAACAAAAATATCAAAGATATAACAATGACAAAAATCGATGAAGAAGAGGATGATTGGCGACAACCAATTATTCAATTTATGCAAATTGGCCAATTACCTGAAAATAATTCCTTTACAGCCTAAATTAAACAAAGAGCATTTTCTTACGCTATAGTAAATGATGTTCGTTACAGACGATCTTTCGATCATATGTGGTTAAGATGTTTAAACTAGTCTAAAACTTGAGAAATCATTAAAGAAGTTCATTCAGGTCTATGTGGTGCACACAAAACTGGACCAAAAATGAAAATGTAAATAAAAATTAATGGGATACTATTCACCGACGATGATGACTGACTGTATTGAAACTACAATAAAATTTAAGTAAGATCAAGTACATTGAGTGGTCTTACATCAACCGCCAAATGTACTACATCCAAAAATTGCATCTTGGTCATTTGAATGTTAAGGCATGGACATCGTGGGCCATATAAACCCTCCATCATCAAAAAGTGGGACTGACAGAAAAAAAATGAAAACTTGACACTGGAAAACTGATATCATTGGTCACTACTACAGCACAAGAATTATGTAAGCATCCATTGCTAGAGTCAATAAAATAACATCAGGATTGACTCACATTCAAAGAGGAGACTGTAACAAAAGACTTAAAATACTTGAAGAAAATGGATGATAAGACATGGATTCCATGGATGAATATCAACAAAAATTTCAATTTCCAATTCCTTAGTGTACACTTGGTGAAGTATATCCTGTTCTAGGAGTTGAAGATTTGCATCCTAAAGAAGAAAAAGTAATACAAAGGATTATATTCACTCCGAGTACGTATCTATCAATTCTCGACCTCACAACATCAGATGAACCGATTGATAAAAAAATTATTTCTGAAGAAGAGCTGAAGAATAATCAGATTTTCAAACAACACTATTTTCAACAATTTAAGCATGTTGATGGCCATACATTCAACATACTTGATAGCATCCAGTTGTTCACTAAAGTCTTTGATAAAGAAAAACAAGCAGCTATTGTTGAAAATGTGATGAAAGCGCGCGATCATGGACAAGCTAGACATCTGAAAAGGAGAACTTACTCTAAAAAGAACAAAAGGATACATTTCAAAGGAATAGTAACTATCCAATATGGATGTTTCAATAACTATGCTAAGGATAAATATGGAAACACTCCAGGGATCTTACAAAAAGAACAAGTGCATTCGATGCCTATGGTGTTTATCCAGATCATCAAATGATTGGCAACTTGGGACATAATGTCATCCAGTTGTAATCCAGACAACTCCACTGTCAAAATCTATGAAGAAGGAGATATTATCCATCCCCATATTGACATTTATGATTTTGAATGTCCCTTCTCTAAATTATCATTGTTGAATAGAGCTTGTATCATGTTTGGAATAGAATACGGATAGTGTGCCCAAGAGAATTCCTTGTTCTTATCAAACTACTCTTCTTGAGGATAATTGTTAGTCATATAGGGAAATAGAGCTGGCGTAGCTAAGCACTGCATACCAAGTGTGAGCATGAAACAGATCTTGATAACACTACAGAGGATGCGCCTTGGCAAGCGTCTTATTGCATATCAGGCACTGCCTAAACTCAAAAGGCAATAACCTTTGAAACTATCATGACCCTATGAATGTCCGAGCACCCGATTTCTGCTCAATGGAAGTTATTCCAAAATATATCTCAGAGTTCAGGATATTCATGGATGGTCTAGTAGTATCTTAGACTAATGACATGACAAAAAGATGAATCTGATAATTTGTACCATGTTTTGAAGATAGCCCTGACATGATGTTTGGTGTATGATATACTACTGACATCCTATGTATCATTATTTGTTATACTTTTGCACGTCAAGAAATGCCAAAATGAACATTGACATAATTTCAAAATGATTTTTTCAACTCATAAAATCAAAATCCCCGACGAAACCTTTAGAACAATACATTTTCTCTTTATATGTCTTTCATAGACATATCAAAATTGACATCTCTGAGTAGTAGTATAAGACCTCCTTAAATGAAATATGACTTCTACTCTCTCTATTACTATTGGATGTAAGACCTTCCTGACACAAAATTATGTCATTTCTTTTGTCTTTTCCTTTGGGATAGAATACATGCCTCTTATCATTCCTTCCCAAGATAGCCACGATGATAATTTTAATCCTTGAGTAGTGTTATAAGACCTCCTTAGATGAAATATGACATCTACTCTCTCTTTTACTATCAGACATAAGACCATCCTGACACGAAATTATGACTTTCCTATAGTTTTTTCCTATAATATGGGATATAAGTCACATTGTAGCCCCTTCCCAAAACTGTTATTATACACTTTTGAGAAATGATATAAAACCTCCTTAAATGGATAATGGTAGTCACCCACTTACTGTAAGATGTAAGGCCTTCTTTCCAGCAAATTATGATAGTCATGACATTCTTCTCCCCAGCAGACTTTAAAAATTGAATAACAAACTTTCTTACATGGTATAATCATATTCTTCTTTACAAGACTACCATCAAACTAACAATTTCATTAGGTTATCTGAACCGTTTCTATCAACGCCAATATGTGTGGCATACTTGTTCAGTATCCCACACATATTGGGTGCCCATTTGTTGACCTCACTTTTGTAAGGACCCTTAACTAACACTAGAGACAGGACATGCCTTGAGTCACCTACATCAACACAAGAATCTTAGATACCCTTTTTGGTTTCAAACCATATTAACACCCAAAGTGATCAGATCAATAATGACAAACACTGATTTGGTAAACCCTAGACCTAATAGTCATTACATTAACCATTTAGCCAACGTTAGGGTAAAATTAGTCAAACTTGACAATTTGGTCAATTCTAACTGAAATTTTTTTCAAATGACTGACCCTAAGGCTCAATTGGTTAAATTTGACCCAATTGGAAAAATTTGGTAAAATTGGTCAACCCTGGTCCAACAGGTCAACTTTTGTGAACCTTGGTCAAACTGAACCATTTGGTCAACCCAAACACCACCAAATTGGTTAAATTGGACCATTTGGTCAATTATAAACCAATTTGATCAAACTTTGGTCAAAATGATTAATTTTCAACCTCATGGTCACCACATTGATCATTTGGTCAATCGCAGACCCAAATGATCACTATGTGGTCAATTTGACCATCCTAGTTAACCTTGGTTAACCTTGATCATACCCAAGTCATACCATGAAATCCAATGACCCCATGACTAACATAACCATTCCATGTTCAAGTAAGTCATCCTGGTCAACCATGGACCTAAATTGGTCAACCACAGCCAATCATGGTAATCTTAGTGAAACTTGGTCAACATTACCATTTTTTGTTAAAATTTTGTATTTTTATCATATTAATTTATTCTCTTAGTTAATTAATCATTTACTTGATTAAAGAGAATGAAATTAAAGATGACAAGACCAAGGATTTAAGTTTAAAATCATGGTATAAAACACATGGAAAGACAAAACCCATGGCCACCCTAAATCCATGTTTTATACTTAAACCATAAATTCACTTCATCACAAATTGCCAATGGGTCACCCATGACCCATGAAACCTACCATAAAATGAAAACATTCATGGAAGATCAATGAGTCATGATCTTTTACTCAAGAAAAAATCCATTATGAAACACTCATGAAGGGAAGAGTGATGTGTCATGAAATATTGAAGGAAGATATAGTGAGATCATCACTCGCCTCAATCCTCATCCAAAGAGAGAAGGGCTCATTCAAACCCTTATCATATACATATTTAGGGTCATCATGACAAAATCATTGAAATTGTGAATGAGAAGGTATATGTGTCATCACATCCCAAAATCATTAAATGGCTTGTGAGTTCATGTGGGGGGGCTAATTCCAATCTTTCTAAGAGGCCTTATCCACCTAACAAATTATCCAATTGGGAGAGAAAAAGCAATGGTTATCTAACATATAAGTTTTAAGGTTCCTGATGAAGGTGAATGAGGAACAGAGAAATGGATATGCTCAACCTCCCTTCTCTTCTCCAAACTCCTCTACACCACCACCAACCTTCCCCAAGTCATCCCAAGCTTCATGGGCATATCCAATAGCTATAAAAAGGGATAACTATGAGCTTCCAAGGGTAGAAGACCCGTTGATAGTCTCCAATACCAAAACCACTCAAAAGCATGTTTGTTCTCCAACCCCTTAGGAATTGATTCCCTCTAGATTCAACTCTTAAAACCCACTGACCTATCCTAATTTCACTCACCAATTCCAGGGCAATTTTTGGGTCTCATAGAAACCCACTCAAACCTCTAAATTCTCTCTTCTTAACACTTCCCTAAGATCCAAGAAGAGATTCCCAATCAAAATTGGCCTTTTTTATAGGCTCTAACCCACTCCTCAGTGAAACCATGACCCTAAAACTTTTTTGAACTTCCCTGAGCCAGCTAACCACCTCCCCTCGCCTGACCAGCTAGTCTAGTGGCCAGAAAACCAAAAACCTGAGGGGAGCCACCATGGCTTGAATCCCAAATTAAACCCATTTAATGTGGCTCTTTCCACTTGGATTGTTGCACCGCTCAGCCCTCTACAAAAATAACACTTTGCACACACTGGCTTTGCCAATAAAGTCGTACATCCTCCTTTATTTAAACCACCCCTCCTACAGCCAATCATGGAGAGTTGCCAATTCCTTGGGGAACCTCTACCAATTTACTTTTAGAGCATTATCTAGCCTTCCAAATTCAACTCCACTGGTATTAGCCACTAAAATTCATACCTTGAGCATAATTTTACCACCCAAAATTAGGAAATTTATTGGCCATCTACCCAAACTCCACCAAATTCCAAATTAGTTTTTTCTAAAGCTTCATAATACCTCAAAACCAAATTATCAATGAAAATTGCCCTCTCCCAAGCCCTCTGCACCAGACTTGACCAAGGTCGCACCACCCTTTGATCGAACTCCTATGCACTCCCAACCATAGATAGATTTAAAGCATAAAGGACATTTGTGGGACAAAAATAAAGCTCCAAAACAATTGTAATTATGGCCTCACTGGTGGCAACTAGAGCATCATGTCAATTCCTGTCATTGCCAATTCCCTTTGTCATGTTGTTGGTTTGATATTGAAAAGTGTCACCACTCTATTTATCTATTTTATCGCCCTTATTCTCCAAGTAACTTATTATTTTGAATCATGTAAAATATTCTCGGATGTTAAGAGACTAGGAGGGAAGTAAAGGGCTAAAAATACAAAATATGAGAAAATAAAATGTCGTGGCGATCTTCATTATGGTAGATATTATATAGAAAACAATTTCTCTTATAAAGAAAACCACATGAAAAATTTGATAATACAAAATTTAGGTATATTAGATAAGTGCAAGTTCCCATAGTTAACTATATCTCAGACATTCAAGACTATTTAAGAAAACTTCTGATTAATGCTAACACTTGTTCTTCTAAGAAATGTCAAGTTCAAGGAAAGAATCATCAAATTCTTAATCGTAGGGTAATAGATTTCTAAGAATCTGATTCATCCCAAAGGGTTTTGTTTGTTTTTTTTTTATTTATGTCATGTCATGTCATTTGGTTTTTGTTTTGTTTGGTTTGGTTTTATGTCATGCCATGTCGTTATGTTTACATTTTGTTCTGTTTGGTTTTTTTTTTGTTGTTGTCATTTTGCTTTTAGGTTTTGTTGTTCTGTTATCGTTGTTTTATTGTTGTTTTTTTTGTTGTTTTTTTTGTTTTAAGATTCACCTTTTCCACTTCAGAATGTCTTCCTGCAAAACAGAGTTAGCACACCCTATAACATGCAAAGTAAATCTAAAGCATTATTTTTTCTTATGTCTTCAGCAAACCTGCAAAACAAAATAGGATTATCATGAAATCATGTTTTAATTTTGTCAATTTAGTTGGTTGAATAAAATTTTAAATGACCTAGTCAAGATGTCTATGGCTCCGTCGTCTCAGGGCCATAAAGTATTCAAATCTACTTAGTCCGAAGGAATTTTAAACCAAGCCTAGAAGATTCTTGTTAGCAACGATAAATTGCATCCTCCAAGAAATCTTTGTAGATCTGAACATAGATGCTCAGGTTGCGTTTGGTGATCTTTGTTCATTAGAGTTCAATTTAGGTTTTAGCGTCTTCTTCAAATTTTAGGGATTAGAAAATTCATAGGTTGTTTAAGATTTATTAATCGACTGAATTTTGTTAATTTTTATCATTTTGTTGTTTATTTTTGGGATGACACAGTCAGGATCCCAAGGTTCCATTGTGTCATGTCATTATGTTTGCACTTTTATTAGCCACAAATGGTTGAAGGTTCTTTGTTAACAATCATGGGTTACCTATCTTCTCAAACCTAGTTGCATTTTTAGGTTCAAGTTTAAGTTTTAATGTCTTTTAAAGTGGATTTTATATCTTTTTTAGTTTCAATTTGGAACATCTAAATGTTCTAAATTGTTCCCTGATCACTTGGGACCCTTTAAAATATTATTTCTAATTTTTATAATTTAATAATGTATTTTTAAATGCTAAAAAAGCATTTTCCTAAATTTTTCATTCAAATAATTACAAAAAAAAAATCATAAAATTGAGAAGTTTGTTTCTCTGATTCTTCTAGACTTAGGGAGATTTAATAAAAAAATATAAAAAGTAATTTTTAAAATTAATATATAT
>JXCR01107247.1:8293-19245 GCA_002079205.1 Phalaenopsis hybrid cultivar | reverse complement strand
ATATATATATATATATATATATTTAATTAGTGACTAAAATAAAATAAATAATTATAATAATTAAAATATAATTCAAAAAATCATTATTTTTTTTCTAAGTGGTCCTCTAACATAAATTAACATACAATAATTCTCCCATGGACAGACACTTTACTATGATTAATTATATAAATTAACATTGAAAATCCTTATTTTGAGCTAAAATAATTTTTAAAATGTAAATAAAAATTAAGAAAATCATAAATTTTTCTCTGGTATTTTAATTGACCCATCAATGGGGTACCATAAAAATTTTAAGGTCGTTTGAGTTGTATTTGATGAGTTATAAAGTGGAGAGGCCATAGGGGCAAAGTGGTAATCTTGGATTTTGATGCCCTAATTAAATTTTAGTTTTAAGCAAAGGGTAAATAGGTAATTTTCATCATAAAAAAACACTTGGATGTTTAAAACATGACGATTCAAGAGGTAGAAACGAATTTGTCACCTTTTCACAATGAGGGTAAAATTGTAATTGTATACATTATTGAAACTTGGAAGTCAACCAAATTTAATGATCTCATGGTTGTTGGCTTAAGTTAGGATGAATATAACTTCTAAATTTGATTCCCTTAATTGTTAATTAAATGATAAGTGTGATCTTTCAATGAGAATTAAATTCAATTAATTTAGCATTTGGGTTAATGCAAATCTATCCTGAAAGTTGGATTTAAGGGCTTAGTAGTGAGCTTAGGTTGATATTTAAACTTTTTTAAAGAGGATTAATAAAGCGAAATGTGGTTAATTGAAGAGTACCTTTAAACACTACAATTTTAATTGTGGTACTGGAATCCTCAATGACTTGAGTTTGTCCTTATGGGCATCCATTTACATAACTCTGAAATGAAACATTAAATGAATGTCTGAGTACCCTGCTCTTGGGATAATTAAAATAATAAGGTTCATTAAGCAAATTATGTATTAATTTATTGAAGCTAAATTTAACTTTGGATGATTAATTGAACATCAAAATAAGTCCAAATGAACTTGAAGTGCTTCAAAGGATTTTAAAAGTTTTTTAGGGTTATGACCTAATTACTTTTATGACCTTTTCAATAATTTGAAGGAAAACTAAACTTATATCACTTTATTCGAGAAATTCATCCTCTAAAACTTTTAAGGATCCACTGAGTTATACCTTGGGTTCTGATAAATTACCTAAATTAATAGAATTACACTACACTACTTATCATAAGTTAATTGGCCCAATGCTCAAGGATTTGAGCCTTCTCCATGGTATTTAAATCGTTGTGAGCAAATGGGGATATTAGTTTTTTCCACATATGGATCATCAGGCTTGTGTAAGCCTGAGGTATAGGTAACTAGGGCAATGAGGAAAACATTAATATGTTCTAAAATAAGGGATACAATGTGGGATTTTAGAATAGTATCTTCTGCCACAAGGACCTTCAATAAGAAGTGAAGATAAGGAACGATGGTACTATTCAACAACTCTTAAGGAGATTATTGCCCTTGATACTCTTAGGTTGTTTATAGTCCTAGCTCACCAAAATTTTTTATCCTATGGACTACTCCACTATACAAAATGTTTTAAATAAAAAATCTTCTTTGCAATGAAATCTATTTTGCATGATAAAGTAAATTATTTATGCATGAAAGTAAAATTAAAAAATGAAAACTTATAAAGGTCCACAGTTAATTGCTTAGATCAAGGTTAGGACTACCCTCCATAAAATATTGGGTTTGGTAGTTGTTACACAAGGTTAAGAAGCACACAATACAGCTTTGAGCCCCCACTTTTACCAATGTATTACACATAGTCCTGACCTTCTATATGTGACTGTATGTGTTCATTTACTTGCTGACGTTTTGCTACAACCCAATTTCTGACATTTTTTCTATTGGATGCTTCTGCTTACTTTCCAAGAATTCATTAAAATTTCTTACAATAATTTTCTATGCTTTTGATGTTAACCATGCAGCAGTAGCTTAGGCCCACATAGACATTTATAGTTTATGCAATGTAGTTTTACTTATTTTCTTTACAAAATTTTTCTTACCAACATTTGTTTATTTTACGGCAAAACAAAACTATTTTCAAAATTAAAACAACAACTTTTTAAAACAAAAAAAATCATAACATATCCTTTTGAATTTACGGGAGTCTCTTGGATAAGTTAACCTACAATTTATAATGAGATCTCCCCAGTTTAAATGAGCTTAACAACTCATTTACACTAAGTAAATTCAATAGAAAGTAGCGGTACCAGAATGAGGGAACTGTACAATCCTAAACCTTGTCACTCTAATCAACTTTAACCCTCCAAAGCATTGAAATATACATGGTAAATCCTTTTGAACCAACCTGGAGCTGTCACTTAAATGAGGAGCTTAGAGCTAACTCCTTGGGCAGCATGACTAGGGTGTACGAAGAACAACTTAAAGATAATAACCTGATCTAAAATAGCAATCTTCTCTTAGAATTAAATAATAAGCCATAGTATTTCAAGGTAGATCGTATAGAAAGACATATATCCTTACCTTATCTGTAGGCCTTTGCACAATAATCTTTTGCAATTTAAGCCCTACCTCGCTTTAGATTTCAAGGTTGTCATTCTGAATGATGTAAAAGCTCATATCTTCAAGGTTATTTGTATGATTGTGTCTTGCAAATGTAAGACCCAAGTAGTAATAATTGGTGGGATAAAAAATCTATTAATATTTCCTTGAAATTGAAGCCAAACATAAGATAGCATGGGAAGCCGCAGAAGCTATCCTCAGGATCTGTGACAACCCCTAGTTCTCTTCATTTGGATTCCATAATAAATGTTCTAAATTTTAGCCTTCCTAGTATGATACTTTTTTGTCCAAACTTAAAAATTCCTAAACTTTGAAAATTTTTAAGACTATTTTTTGTTCTAAATTGATAGTTTTCTTTGGTGACTTTGATTGTTTAAGAAATAATTAACTATAGGGTCTTGATCTTGTAGAAAACATTAGAACCCAGCTTAATATAAATTCTATCTAATCTTCTGTACTAGATAGTGGAAGTTTTTCGTTGAACATAAATGGTTTCACAGACTAAAATGGATGTCATAAATTCTTTTGTTTATTTAATCGAGCCTCACTAGCATATAATGTGTCTAATCCTTGGGATGGGTGCATTATTTGGGGTGTTGTTCTCATATATTTAAACTATGACATATATGGGATCAGTTCAGTCTTGCATTTTCAAAAATTAAACTTTTACTTTTCAAAGTTGTAATATAAAAATTAAGTTAAAAAAACATCTTCCCACATTTAGCGACTGTCAATGTTTTGGGAACTACGCTAAGGAACAATTTCTCTTTTCATTGTGATCAGAAAGTCTTATCTTCATATATCGGTAATGTGTCCATGTTCCTTATGGAATGGATTACCCTTCTTTCGTTGGCATGTTGTGCCCATTTCTTTCATGGGTAAGTATGGTCAAAGCTTTTGGATTCTAGGGCCGTCTGTTTAATCACCTTTAAATAAAGAGGTTTAGGAGTCCTTTAGGACTTTTTTTTTGTGTGGGGTTGGACCCCCTACAGGTGTGTTTGTGAACTAGTTTCATCTTAGCAAAGTGCGTTGTGAAGTTGGCCTCGAACTGTGCCTTGAACTTCACCCCTTTTTCCTTGTATCTTTCGGGTTTGGTTTGATATTTAAAAATTGAGCCATATCTTTTCAACTCTTAACCCTCATTTAATTCTTTTAAATTAATTAAAACCCTTCAACATTATAATTAGAAATATGCAATAAATTTGAAAATACATCTTAAATTCAGAAAATAAAATAGAAACAAAAATTAAAATAAGATAGGTGTGCCAAGTTCATAGTGTGACCTTTGTTAATTTTTAGTGCTTGCTGTAAAATTACAAGGTATTGCTCAATACTAAACCCTTCAAACTTCTTTTTCAAGCTGCTATGATGGCATCTCCAACTTTGACCTTTTCCTACAATATGCCTACTGATCGAGAGGCCCGCAACATTGCTCTCATGTTCAAATTTGGATTTAGAGTCGACGAGTTTGAGGTTATGCTCGGTAAAACCACCCCATTTTTCATCATGAAAGATACTACCCCAGTCATTCAAGAGCCATCCATTGAGTTGACTTTGAACAACCACCAGGGCTTCTCTTTTTGCTAGAAGGTGATGTTTGAAGCTGTAATAATATCTGTCAAGTCCATTTTTCCTGCAACAGCCAGATCTGCTGCTCCTATATCTAGTAGAGTTGTTACACTTACCACTGGAACATTTACTGTCACCATTCCCACATTATTGACTGCAAAGAGAAAGAGGTTATGATGAGGAAAGTTAAGTTGTTACATTTGCTTCCCTTTTGCTTGTTGTTGTGAGGTTTGTTATGTGTTGCTTTTGTAAATACTGTTCAATATTACAAAACACACACGTTAGTACTAGTAATAAATATGTAATTCAATCCCAATAAAATTAACTATATTGAAAGTAATTTTTTCTCTTAAAATCTTTAAACTATCAAAGCTGTTATAATACCACTAATATACGTATCACTCAAGTAATAAAGGGCTTTAATGTAGTCCTAGGTATCGATCCCATAGGGAGGTGGAAATTCTTAGGGTTATAATGTAAAACAAAAAATTCAAACCATAGAACTTTAGTACAAAATTCAAATCTAAAGTAATTGAGTGTATGTTAAATAAAGTTGTGTTTAAGGAACTAAGTTAACAAAAATATTTTTTGAACTTCAGAAGTTAACATAAAAACTAAACAAAGTTTCTGTGATTAATAGTTCAAATTTAAGAAAGCATCATTCCCCTTTAGAATGAGTATATAGATTATGAAGAAATTAAAATCATTTAAAAATATTAATATAAAATTGTATTGTGCCAAATAGGAGCAATCCTATTCTTTACCCTTTTTCAAGTGTATAAAGAACATTGACTAATCCAGAGTTTGGTCTATAATTTCGTGGTTAGGTTGAGAGGATACCAACTCTCACTCTAGAGCTCTCACTTCTCACTTTTCTGAGGGCTAACAATCTTGCATTATTTTCCAATCAACTAGACCAAATTGTGGATTTTAATTTGTCACCTTAAAATCTCCAATTATGCGTCCAACAAAGTATATTTCCATATTTCTTTGTACTTAACCCCATCAATTACATCCTCACCCATGAAATTCAATGTGATTCTCTTAATATTGTAGTAACATAGCACTTTTGGATCATATTTTTCTCAACATATTTTAACATTTCAATTGGCGCGATCAAAAGTAATTGAAGATCGGAGTTCAAATCATTACAAATTATTGACATTTAAAACCGTATAAAATAAAATCAATTCTTCACAAAACCATATCTCGGAGTAGGGAGAAGGATAAACAATTAAACTCAGAA
This sequence comes from Phalaenopsis hybrid cultivar, assembly GCA_002079205.1. Classification (NCBI taxonomy): domain Eukaryota; kingdom Viridiplantae; phylum Streptophyta; class Magnoliopsida; order Asparagales; family Orchidaceae; genus Phalaenopsis; species Phalaenopsis hybrid cultivar. The sequence continues at coordinate 13,853 of JXCR01107247.1, read as the reverse complement.
TTTATGATAAGGAAACAACAAAACACAAATTTCTTATATAAAAACATGTTTACAAAATAAAGTAATAAAAGACACAACTTATCTCACACTCTTTCCCAAGAAAATCCCTAAAATTTCTCTTTAGGCAGTTTCCCTTTTTATATGCACTCTCAATTCTCTCTTAGAAGTATAATGAAGAAGAAATCTCATACTCTCTCACTCCTCTTACAACCCTTAGAAGAAATTCTCCAAGTACCTCACTCTATCTCATGCCACCACCAAACTCTCTCTCTTGCCTCTCTCTCTCGCCTCTCTCTCTCTCTCTTACCACTCTTCCTCAACCCTAGAATCCTTCTCTCTTTAATTAGTGGCTGCCTACTCTCAAAAAAAATTCAAACTTCCTTCCAAAATTTTCTCCAAAAGTCACACCTTTTGAATCCTAAAAGACATGTCCATTAATTCAAGAGACATATCCCTTCATTAAAGAGCTTTCCAAAGTGTCTAGATGCATTGAATCACTCCATGGAGAGTTTGAAGCATTTGAAGCCTTCAAAATTCACTAAAAAATTTCTCCTGTACCTCCTTAATCCATCAATTATCATCTCTGGTGCTTCAGGCGTCGATTCTGGTTCTTCGGGTGCTGATTCAGCGCTACAGGAGCCAAATAACTTAAGTCTGCATTTTCATGGGTTCTAGCTCTTCAAGCACTGATTCTAGAGGTTAAAGTGCAAGTTCTTTGGAAAATGGCAGATCAGGCGCCAGAATCACAAAGTTCTTTATTTTGACTCCATATTTCCTCCTTTTTTGTTACTTTTGTACCAAATGTCTAAAATTGATATACCTGCAATAGAAATATGAAAATACCCTTCATTAAAGTATAATATCACCAAAAATAGGCATAAAATGTATAATTAAAATAACGTATTATTTTGGCATATCAAAATTCCCCAAACTTATACGTTACTTGTCCTCAAGTGACTCTATACTTTAGTTTAATAAATATTATTAAATAAAAATATGACTTAGGATAGATATTAACTTATAAATTTCTATACTTTAATTTAATAAATAAAGTTTTAAAATTTAAGAAATTTTTTTAATAATATAGATTAAAATTATAAGTATAAGAATACTTAGTAATAAAATCTATGATTTCTGAATCTTCATTTATTTCAAGAAGAATTGCAATTTATTATATCAAGGAAACTTAGAATATCCATATGAAAAAGAATTTCATGAAAACTTTACTATTAAGGGTGCTAATACTCAATTAAAAGCTTGGAAAATGTAATCAAGCCTTCTCCTCAAGTTGTTTTAAGTGAAACCAATTTCTTTTTAGGCATCTCCTCAAGCTTCTCCTCACATTAATTATTTTTTTTTGCTTTTCTTTTTCTTATCTTATCTTTTTTTGTATAGTGAGGATCTTTCAGTCCTTTCTTTTCTTTTCTTTTTCAAGTGAGCATTAATATAACTTGATAGCCTTTAATAATTTTGAACTATACTATCCTCTTCTTAAAGTTAAAACCTCTTACCATTCTTCACATTACAAACTCATATTATTTTTGATACATTTTCATAAAGTCTCATTCTTTTCTTCTTACATGCAACTCTAAGATTTTTAGTACTTCCAAAGTACAATTTCCTTTACATTAAATAGAAAAACATAGTCTTATCCTTTCACACTAAATATTTTTAACTTTAGAATTGACCTTCGTTATAAAAAATTTCTCCTTAATTAACCATAATATTTAAATACATAAAAATAGTGATTTAAAGGTAAATTTTAATATACAAATTCATGTAAAATTAATTTTTAAAATTTAGTTAATTGAGGACAAAAAAAAACTAGTTTACTTCTTTTTTAAAATAAAATTTTCTTTTGCCAAAACTTAAATTTTTAAGTAATTAAAAATTTTAAGTACAAAAATTTTGTACGTGAATGAAAACAGTAATTGTATAAAAATAAAACTAACCTGTAGAGGATTTTTGAAGATGAAACCAGGCTCTGGTATATTGCAGGTGCTAACTTTAAAAATACAGTCTTTAAAGCATTAAATGAAACACAATATATTCCAAAAGATTTGCTAAGAACTAAAAATATAATCATAAATAGAAAATAACTAAAAAAAGTAGAAAAATAAAAATCTACAATTTCTATTATATTTAAGTCCACAGTACAACATTACATGAAAGTTACTACTACAACATTTTTTAAAGAAAATAAATAATCAAACAATCAAAATAACAAACAAACAAAATAAACTCCTAAAATATCAGTCATCATCCTCTTCCTCATCATCATCATGATCTTCTTCTTCTTCTTCTTCTTCTTCTTCATGATCCAGAACATAAGGAGCAAAACAGTGGCAAATTGGAAATTCCACATTAGAATCACCCCTTAGATATCTAATCATGGCCTCCTGATAAGTTATATCAAATTGAAATCTCACTTGCTGATATTCATTGTTATATGCATTCCTTGCTTCTAACTCTCCAATCCTATTTTGTAAATTTACAAAATAAATTTCGTGGATCTTAAACTGCTCTATGATGTTCTCCAGTGAAGCAGAGCTAGAATTAGATGGCTCTACAACAACTGTTGACGGTCTATCAGGACCTCCACTACTAGATCTATCAAATGAGTAAAATCTTTGGACGGTGTGTTTCCCAATTGGTTTCTGTGGCTGCAACATTTCTTCATTTCTTTTAAACTCTTCTCCTCATTTTTCAAATAAAGAGAAAATTAGGGCAGGGTATCCAAACCATTAGTTGTAGCACTCCTAGCCATACTTTGAGCATTATGTACTTTAAGAGCACCAATATCTACCTCCTTCATTTATTAAATGCAGAAATTTAGTACAGCTCTTTCCTTAGTTACTTCACAAAAATGATTTTCTGGAAGCAACTTTGCAGTGATGAAGTAATGTCATACCTTTGATTTAAAATTAATCATGGAAGTGGAGAAAATAACTTTCTTATTATTTTTAATTTTCCATTCTCCCCTTCCATCAGTCAGAAAGGCAATTACTTCATCCAGTTATGAGACAGAAATCACGAATGCAACATACTAACAATGGAACTCATTTCTCAATCCATAAAATGCATTAATCCTTCTTCTAGAAAATTCAACTTGCTTACCTCTCACAATGATGTGATCATCTGAAGTAAATCAAAAGTTAGCATAGAACTCTCGGATTATTAGAACAATAGCTACTACATTGAAGAAGCAGATCTCTCCCAATTTTTAGCAACGATCAACCTCTGTTCTAGCCACCTAGGTTAGCAAATGCTCTGTCTTGAAACAATTGCCTCGAGCCCATTTTGGTATTAATGTTATATTGGGCCTTATAGTTGACAAATCTCATTGCATCAAAATCTCTCGTACACTTTCCTCTTTTCACACCTGGTGCCGTAAGAATGTCTATGGAAATCAAACTAAGTTACAAAATAAAAAATCTAATTCCACAAGTAATGCTATTTGGTAAGAAACTTTTCACCATCATTTTTCATTAAACTTATTTAAAGCATTCCCAAATTTCGGATTTCCCATAATGTAGGATAAATCCAGGGTGAAAAATAATAAATTTCAAAGTTAAAGTGAAGCTCTTACCATGATAAGATGAAATCTAAGATCTTTTGTCCTTGAAATCTATTCAAATCCACCCAATGTCAAGCCCTAAATTAATTTTTAGAGGTAGGAGATGACTCAAGTAGTAAAAATGGAGTTTTACTTGGCTATTTTATGAGTTTTAACCCAACCTGGCTTTTTCGGGAATTTGGCGCCTCAGGCATCAAGCCCAAAAATTTTCATATTTCATTTTTTTTGTGGAAATCTGTTGTGTATAGTTACTTCAACCTCCAACTAACTTAATTAAACACTTATAATCATAATTAAAAAAAAGTATAACATGAAACTTTAAAAAACAACACAAAACTCAAATTTATATCTAAAATCCACACTATCACAAATTGTTAGTTTTCATGCCAATAAAAATTAATTCAAGTTCCAAAGAAAACCAAACATCTTAACACTAATAACTAAGAATCAAAGTACTCAACAACTGACACAAATAATGCTCAACAGTGAAAGTAACTGCAATCCAACATGACACCATAACACCATAACACAAGTAACCAATACTAAATACGCATTTTGTGCATAAAGTAAGTTCAAACATATTCTTTGATCTCATCCTCTTGGATGTCTCCCATGGATTGGTAGTGCACGTAAAAGTTGTAAAAATGTTGATAAGAAAATTTTTCTGTCAAATCATCCTCAATCCAGGCATGTTTCTTGAACATACCACTAAGCCATATTAAATACATGGAGTGTGTTAAAAATATTCCTTCATCCTCCAATACAGATGATCCATCATTTTAGAAACATTCCAAATTAAATGCATACAATTCTGTACCTCTTTTTTAATCTTCTTGATCCTTTTCAAAAGTGCATTCAAATTGAAGTAAGGCTGAATAGGTGATTAAATATAAGATGATTGTTCAGTTACTATATTCATATCATTCTCATTCCCCATTCATATGCAGTTGCAATAAACTTTTGGGCCCATTGGCTTCCAAGAAAGAAGCACTTTTTCCCAACTTTAATAAGGCACTTGTGATTGACTGCACAGTAGGAAGATAGTAGTTGAATGTCCCAATCTAGTAGTAGATCCATTCATGACCAAAATAGATTTCATAATTATTGAACCCACATCAATAGGTTTTCCAGTTTAAATATAATAAATAAAATAACTCTCTCCATAATCACCTTACTCCTTTTCATGGTATGCAGTAGTTTTTATTTAAGAAATAAATGCAACACCATATATGTAAGATTCAATAATGATGAAGAAAAACTTACATTCACATTATCTTTGGTCTCCTAGTTTGCATCTTCATTAGTAAGACATTGATAGAGTTCGCTCATATTTTCTCTTGCAGGGGAAAAATTTGGATAGTGGAAAATAGGGACACTTTCAAACATAAGCATATCATTTATTCTTGGAGTGCATTGTACACACCTACGTTGAACATAAACCACTCTATGGTTGATTCCATGAAGATTGGCATAAAACTCTTCCACCATAGCGACAACTACAACGACAGTGGTATAATGGAGCACTTCTCAACGTCTCAAGTATTCAGTGTGTTGAATCCTCAATTCAAAAACCCCCTTTACATGATTAACCTCTTCTTTAGAAGAACTCAATTGTATAACTTCTACGCATCGAAACTGACAAACTTCCTTCGGTTGAAAATTCCATATATAGCGGTTTCTTTAGAGTAGGAAGCCATTGAATTTGAAAAATGTTGACTCTCTCATCGTTTTTCCCTATAAAATAGGTTTAGGAATATTTTTTCAAAGTTATTAGGATCTAAACCCACGAAAATATTCGAAAAACAACCTTTTGAAGTGTCTTAAGTCGTTCTGGTCACTGCTGCACTTCAAGATCTGTTTCTAGCACTTCAGGCGCTAGCACTCTAAAAATGGCTCCTCATGATTTGATGCCTCAGCCTCCAGTTCCAAGATTTGCACCATCTCATTTTAAATCCAATTAATTCTCAAATCATCCATAAAATT
>JXCR01107238.1:0-10285 GCA_002079205.1 Phalaenopsis hybrid cultivar | reverse complement strand
ATTCAATACCTTTGACTTGCAGCACAGAATCCAGGCAACCATATACATAGACGGATTGTTTCACATCACATTTATCAATAACCAAGTTTTTCTTTCCAATCTGATTTTCAACAGCCCACCTAACACATAGTACCTCTGGGTTACTAACAGAAAAATATGCACTGTTCAAGCACACTCAACATGAAATTAGATCAAATGAAAAGAATAAGTCAACTGGAAATATCATATTTTACACTGCATTTAAGAAATAAAAGCAGAGGTAGCTAAAACATTCATACTTGCGACCCATTTGCAGCTCAAATGTGGGAGGCCCCGTCTTAGAAATTGATGGAGAACTGGCACGTATTTCTTTCTCAGTAGAGCTTACAACAGAAGTTCTATCTGCTTGGTTTTTAGTCTTCATATCATCTGTAACCTTCCGCAGACCTATGAAGCAGAAGTTCAAATACAATCACATAAACTAAAAAAGGACCATTTTTAGGTCTTTTAAGAGGTTAAATTATGATTTTGGTAGGCGGGTATGAATACCTGATGTCACAGTTTTACTTGACTTTATCTCTTCAAACACAGCAGACATCCCTAGTTTAGGCCGTTGTGCTACAGTCTCAGAGACGAAAAGAGGAGTGGCTGGAGGAGGTGGCGCTGCTGGATTCTTCCCTGGTGGGGCCTTAGCCACCGGCAAAGTAGAGCTTGGTGCTGAAGTAAGAGCACTCACAGGACGTCCCCAAACAAGACCCAAAGGATAAAAGCTTTTAACATAATCTCGCAAACCAGGTACATAAAGTTCCTTCAAAGCTTTTGCCCATTCGACATGATCAGAGTCCTTATTTCTGTATGCTACAAGGACCTAAGAAATGAAATAAAGACAATCTTATCCATTAAATTAACAAAAACTCTTTTACCTCTGAATTAAAACAACAATAATATCACAATTAGAATATATAAATAAATAAGTCACCAGAATAAATAAAAAACTACTTCGACGCAAAATTGGGAACAAAATGATATGAGGGTAACAATAATGCATCTGAAATAGAATAAAACATTAATCAAAATAATTGAACAATGTGTAGAGATCTCACTGTAGATGATGGTGAAAATTTAGAGCTTTTAATTACATTTTGAATAATGAAAAACTACAGAAAGCATGCTAAACTTCAATGGCAAAGAAGATAAAACTAGTTAGCCACATGAAGGGGCTAGAAAGCAACAAACAGCTACAAAAAGGCATATTAAAAAAAAACAAAAAAAGGGGAAACGTTCTGATAATATTAAAGTAATTTCTTTTTATAAACAATAAATAAATCAATAACCCACAAAATTCTTTATTTTTTAAGTTAATGGTGGTTCATTCAAGTATTTTCTTTTATCTTTTTGTTTGGTTAGCATGATCGAGATCATACCTTGTTGTTATAGAATTCAGCCATCTGCCAACTTTCTTCAACGTGGGTAGTTGGAAGACTCGTGCCTCAAAGAAAGAAGTGAGTTGAAAAAGGATCAAAATTTCTGATTTTTATATATGAATAGGTTTTCCATTAATGCAAACCCCGCAGATAAATAAAGGAAACCAACAAAGATTTACTCACCACAATCCTTCCCTAAATAAGCAATCCATGCCAAAGAAGATAGACTGTCAGCCGTTGCCTTTAAATGGTTAAAAAAATCAGATCGCCTGCCTTCTGTCATTGCATTTGCTTTTACAATCAATTCATTTAGCGGTTTCAAAAACTCAGAGAACAGAGCCTCCAAGTTAGGTTTCTGTTGAAATTGTATCAAACAATGAAATCCATATAACTCCAAAAAAACAATAGAAAAAGACAGGTAAAGAAATGGCGTTACAACATTGATGAAACAAGAGTGAAAAGATGGACGTGTACAAATAAAAAAGAACAAGAAAAGGGGAGTGCGTAAAAAAAGAACAAATGAACTTATAGCAAGCTCCATATATAACAGTAAATAAGATTCCATGGTAATTTTAAGAAAGAAAAATAAAGTTTCATATTAGGTGACATAAAGAATCAATGAATGGCTTAAATTGACACAACGCTTCATGGGTCTAATGTTTAAAGGGAGAGAATTGGTAGTGCAATTAAGTGCAATTAAGCATTTCAGAATAAAGGGTCATTATTCGAAAAAAATAAAATTTTGAAGTTTAAAAAAACATGATAATATATAAAATAATATTATAAAACCAGCCAAAAACAGTAGACACCCAATTTTGAAGCAATGCTGAAGTGAATTATACTTGTATCGTATGACCCTTAACAAATTCGCAGTTAATGTTGGAAAATAATAAGATTAAAAGGTCTTATGTTTGGAGAAAAGTAATTAGGTAATAATTTTTTTATCATGTATTATATTCTCCTAATTGAGGAATTCACCCTATTTTTGTATGTCTCTACAAAGCCACCAACTTTCGATCAATAACATATACGGATTTTCTCCCTTTTAACACGGTATTAGAGTTAGGTGTCTGCCAACTTTCATAAAACTAGGGGATATATTTTCATCATTTTTGCATCCTCTTAATTAGATATTCATCTCATTATATGTTTCCTTTTTAAACTCATCTTGAATATTTCTGTATAGGCACCAACTTTTCATCAATAACATAAGAGAATATTCTCCCTTCAAACATGGTATTAGAGCAAAATGTCCCCACTCTCCCTCCGTCTTCCCTAGTCACATTTTCTTACTCAGCATTGTTGCTCCAACAACTCTATGTGCCCTCACATGTGATTTGACCATTCTCACCACTATGCAAACCACCATACCAGTATGCACACGTTGCTACACTTACTATATTTGCAGCATCACCTACTACAAGCTGGCTCGTCACACAAAAACATTCACCAATAGCTTCCACATCCAACCTTGCTAGGTTGCTGCACCTCTCACAGAACTACTATATGGCTAGCTGCAATGCACTCACTTGCATGCACATTGTGTTTTCTATCTAGTCTCGCTTATACTATCCTTCATGATGTTGCATTCACTATCGCTCAACCAGGCTCTTAAAAACCACATGACTCCCAACAATTTTATGGTTTGAAGATATCCCTCATCTTCAATAGCGTCATGGTGTCTCGCTCTTCTCTAAATGAGTTCAAGCCCTCATCCACCATGCTATCATGATCAGCTTCAATGATATCGATTATCTTCTATAGTTGAAAGTCATTAGCTTCTTGTTGATTCATATGATGTTGATTCATATGATGCTATCACCTTGATGTTTCTCTTCCAGACAGTTTTGACAATATAACATATCAAAATGACATGTTTTCTCATCCAGTTTCTCAATAGCCACGAGCTTTCCATTAAACAATAATTATGATTTAACAGTTCCTTAAGAAAATGTTTAAAAACAATAATAAAAGAGTGTAAACCCAATTACACTCTCCATTATGATATATTTGTCTTCAATAAAGCGCAAGTAAATCCAAGAATATTATAGAAACTTGTTCAAAAATTGGGATAAGTAGCTTTCGTGTCATCCATTTACTACTAATCAAACCGTTTAGCAAATGTAAAATGAAGAAAGAATTCCTCGAGGCCAAAGTTCTCTTTTACTTCCATCCTTCCCTACAGGATATACAATTACAATTGATGGCTAACTTCATTATTCCTTACATCGTAACTACTCTTCCTTGACATAACCAAACGCAATTCCCCTTAATTACTTACTCGTAACTAATCAAACATAGCCATTTACTTAGGGGGGATTATTATAGTGATCATACTGTTGGAAAAAGTGGTGTTGGTTATAATACCTTCCTAACTTGTGTTCAGTAAAATTATACCAATTATCCACCCAAACAATAATGGAAGCTTCGCCACTCAGCACATGACCACATCAAGTAACACTTTTAACTACAACTGGTATCATGAATCCTTAATCTATTACTTTTTCTTAGAAATCTTATCATCAATTACTCCAACAAACAGAACAAAAGTGACTCAAAAAATCATGTGATCACTTCCTTGGATCTATTGAAGCAATCTCTACCAATGTATTTTGGGTACTAGATTCCAAGCCTTCTCTCATATGACATAAACCAGTAATATTAAATTTGTCTTGTCTTCCATTAATTATTATTGCTGATGGTACCCTTTCTCCGATATCAAAAATAGTACTATCTTCAATGTGGAATAATATTTTTTCTATCTTTCACAATTTCATGTCAACTTTTAATTTATACATTATCTAAGCATGACCTACAACTAAACAATAAAATTCATCGTATGGGCATTCCTCCTCAATAGCTTTGGAATTTCACTCATGCATCATCTTGTAATGGAAAATTTGAATGTGATGCAAATAAGCCGGCAGATATTCTCAAGTCCCATTTTCCTTGTCTTACACTTACAGTAGCCATGCCCCGTTTGAATCGATTCACTCTAAGATATGGAACAAAATTCATTTACTACTTATCTTCGTTTTTGCTTTTTCACTTCATTAATAACCATACCAAAATCACTTAAGTTTAATATGTGGATGTGATGCCTTATTTATATTCAAACTATTCCATAAGAAATCAATTTTTTATTCAAATCAAACCTCTTCAATAAATAAAACTCTTGAATTTATGCAATCTTCTTTTCTTTCTTTTAGTTTCAAGAATAGTGGTATACATTCCATATATATCACAACAAAATAGGATATTTGAAGATGAGAACCACATCTTCTTGATATTACTAGCAGCTTCAAGTTCCACATCCATGTTAGGGGGTGTTATTTTTACTGCATGCCACTTCAATAATTGAATTCTTTAAAATTCTTAACAATGCTACTCCATGTTTTATGTTAGAAGTTATTAATATTGATTTATTCCCTTTCTAGTTATTTCCTTTTTTTGTATTTCCTACTATATGTCGTTCCTTTTATTTCCGGATGGCTATTAGAAAAGGAATTGATTCCTAGTGATATAAGTGTTGTCTTTCCTTTTATCTCCGGATAGTTATTAGAAAAGGAATTGATTCGTAATGATATGAGTGTTATGTCTTTCCTTTTATCTTTGGATGGTTATTAGGAAAGGAATTGATTCCTAGTGATATGAATGTTAAGCCTTCTCTATTTTACAATTCATGTAACTTGTATTTATACCCCTTTACATATCAATCAAATTATCTCGCTCAATTCTCAAAACTTGCATGGTATCGGACACGGGATCTAACCCTAGCCGCCTGGATTCTTCTCCAGCGGTCCGAATTTTTTCCCTATTGACCTATAGCTGTCAGTCCTTCCCTTCTTTAGCAGCCAGACTCCTTTCTTGCAGCTGGACCCCCGGTTGAACCTTCCCTAAAGCAAAAGCCAAATTCTCTTCCAGCAGCCAGTTTTCTTCCCTACAAGCCTTCCTGAGCCAGGTCCCTTACCTCTAGCCGTCGAACCTCCTCCCAAGTACAGTCAGACTTCTTTCCGGCAGCCAAATCTTCATTCTGCCTGATTGGATATCCCTAGTGCTAGTTAGAAATCCTTCTCTGCAGACCTTGTTTGTTGGTAGCCATGTCTCGGCATCCAAACCTCTCTTTTGACTCCATAGGAGACATGGTTGATTCCTCCACCATCGAGCCTCCGTCTGACACGGTTCTTGAATCCATCGGAAGATCGAAATCTACCTCAATCCCTTCGCAGACCTGAGGGCCTGAAAATCACGTGAATTTTCTGATTACCACTCATAAACTCAATGGCTCTAATTTCCTCTAAAGGTCTCAAATCGTTGTTCGTCAAAGATCAAGACACATTCCACAATCTTCATCAACCTCCGAAGACTAACCCTGCATATGATATGTGGTATGTGGAAAACTCTATAGTTATGTCATGGCTGATTAATAGCATTGAGACTTATATTAGCCTTTCTTACCTGTTTCTTCTGTCTGCAAGTGCCCTCTGGATGGTCGTTCGCGATACCAACTTGGACATAGATAATTATGGACAACTTTGAAGTTTCTAATAAGAACTGTGAGGCTAAACAGGGATCAAAGACGGTAACTCAGAACTACAACGACTTGGTTGCTTTCTGGATGGAATGTGATCTATATTATGCTACACTTGGGACTCTCTTGCAGATATTTCCCTCTTCCAAAAAATCTTGGAAAAGGATCATGTGTCCTAATTCTAGCGGGTCTGAATAAAAACCTTGATGAAGTTTGCAGCAGTATATTGGGTCGTGACCCTCATCCTTCAACCCGGGCAGCTTTTACAGAGATCCATCGCAAAAAAAAGATGGAGACATGTCATGTTCGGCAACTCAACTACTTCAGCCGAGCCGTCAAACTCAACAACACTCCACACTCTAACACGCAGTCGCTAGGCAATCACTCCACATGCAACTTTTGCCACAAACCCTACCATATAAGGGACAAGTACTGGAAGCTCCATGTGAAACCAATAAATAAGTTTTCAACCAAATCTTCTGAAGCGAAAAGCCTCGTCACAACCTTGGAATCCAGTACAATTCAGTTGACCCCCCCTACTCAGACCATTCCTAACTCACCAGACACTACTAAGAATTAGATGGAACAGATGTTAAGCTACATGGATCTAGTTAGTTCACTGGCCCGTCACTCTCTCATGTCTGTCAAGGTAACATCTCTATGGCACTGGCTGATTTTGCTTCTTCTAGCCCGTGGATTATTGATTCAGGGGTCATGACCCACATGATGGAGTGTTCTCGACACTCTCCGGGCGTGATTCTATTTAAATTGTCGATGACTCCTGTAGTTTCATTGCGAGTAAAGGGGGTCAGTTGTACTAACAATCAGGATGACATTAAGATTTGTGTTACTTGTTCATTTGCTTAAGTGTAACCTCTTATTGGTCAATAAGTTAACATGCGACATTGATTGTGTTACTCATTTTTCTCCTGATGTTTGTTACTTTCAACAGCATCATTCGAGCAGGATGATGGAACAATTATGTTTTTACATTATCATTTGTGTCATTCCAATTTTCACTATTTAAAACAATTGTATCCTTTGATTTTTATTGAAAAAAATCTATTTTTTTACATGTGAAATTTGTCAATTAGCTAAACATCGTGTATCATATCCACCTCTCACCCTTAACACTCCTTCCTCTCCTTCTTCACTTATTCATAGTGACTTATGGGGAGCCTCTTAAAACTTTGAGTTATACCAATAAACAGTGGTTCCTTACTATAATCGATGACAACACTTGGATGACTTTTGTCTTGACATGAGTCAATATTAAGCAATACTGCCACTAACCCTACCTTTTACCTGTTGTTTCGCCTTAATCATCATTGATTTACACATGCGGGATGTTTTGGTTGGTGATGCGCAATTTACAGGTGATCAAGCGCTCATTTTGAAATGATGAAAACCAAGGTTTGGACCCGAACTAAAGTGATCACGCCTGAATTGGGCTTGACCACGCCACTATATCGAAGGTAGGGGGCATGATTAGGCGTGACCACGCTGCCAGATCAGAAAAGTAACGTGATTACGCCAGGTTTGAGCATGATCACGTCGACGAAGCGGGGTACTTTTTTTAGAAGAAATTTCTTGCTAATCCAAACCTGGGTTATAAAAACTGATTTAGGGCAGCTTGTAAGGAGATTTGGATCATTAGAGACGGTTGAAGCCAGAGATTGAGAGAGAGAGCTTCTCCCTTAGGGCTTTCTTCCCTACTCGAGGTTGAGGTCCTAAGGGTTGTTTTCCTTTCTCTTTTTTTTTTGTCTTTCTAATTGTTTTGTAGAGGAGATTTTATGAGAGGGGGAGCTTTTGTTTTGGTGGAGAGGATAAGTTATTTTGTAAATGTTTACTTTCAATTTTTTCTTGCAACAATGATTTTCATGGATTTGTTTTCGTTGTTCTTTCCATCATGTGTAGCTAAGCTCTTATTCACGCCTCCGTGATGTAAAACTCGTGATTTTTATGGTTTTCTTGAATTATTTTCTCCATGACATTTTTTCTGAGCTTTTGTGCAAGAGTTGTATTAACCTTTTCCTTTTATTACTTTTGATCTGCCAATTAGAATGTTTTCATTTTTCGTGACCAACGACTTCGACCGATCGCATAGAGGAACGAAAGGAAAAGGAAATTAAGAATTGGTGTATTCCATTAACTCTTGCACAAAATCCTGATAAGAATTGGTGTATTCCATTAGAATTTTACAACCTAAAATGCGGATAAAAATTGTCCAAGGAAATGTCATGGGATTAAGTAAAACTTAACCTCATGGGTTTCTGATTCTTCTTTTAACCTAGGCATAAGCTTAAGAAGAAAATTTTATTGTTGTTAACAATTATCATGTAGGGGAAAATCTAAGAAAACCACAACCACAACGACCTGAATAACAAAGGCGAGAGCCTTATCTCTCCCAAAGAATTGTGAGATTTCTCCGTTTTTTATTTATTTTGTTTTCCAACTCGTATGTTTTATTTTTGTTTCAAGTAGGATTGTAGGAATTAAATCCCTTTCTTGTGATCACACTGAACTAGATTTGGAAGTTTAGTAAACTAGACATTCGCCTTTTGGAATATCTTTTAGCCATCTTCTCGTGAAATCAATACGGGGTACGTTAAATATGCATTATTATTTGACAAGTATACTTGTGTAGTATACTGACTTGTTTTACCAAAACTTTTCGAACAAAGTTTTTGGCACTACTGCCGAGAAAAGACGTTACGAAATATTCTGATTTTAAGAGAATTGTAGTTGAGCTGCTTAGAATCAAGGTTTGACAATTTTTTTTTTCATTAGTTATTTCTCTTTGTTGCATTTGCATAATCTATTTTTTCTTTTAGATGTTGAAAATTTAATAACACAAAAAAAAATCATAAAAGTCAAAAAGTCAACAAAATATGCTATTGAGTCTATTTTTCTTTCTTTTTTACATGTGTTGTTTGCTTTTGTGTGTGTATGTTAACTGACTTATGTAGGTCATCGTGATTGCTTGCTTGCTTGGATTCTATTGAGGCTATCATAGCATTGTCAATGTCTTTTTTGTATGAATAGATGAGCTGAGTCTGACCTTGTCCTTTTTTACCTTGAAATTACTCGAATCTTTAGACGTCTTAGAAGAGCAAATTCACTCACTAACACACCCATAGAGATGGTTGACCCTGAGATCCCCACCACGAAACCACTTAAGGATTATGCTAACCCTTCTGTTGAGGAGATCCATATGAGCATCAATTATCCCACTATAGAGGCCAACATTTTTGAGCTGAGACCTGCCATAATTCAAATGGTCCAAAATAACCAGTTTAAAGGACTACTTTCTGAGGATTCAAATCTTCATCTAGCCAACTTCCTTGAACTTTATGCCACTTTCTGATACAATAGTATCCCCAACGATGTTGTTAGACTTAAGTTTTTTCCTTTCATTTTGAGAGACAGCTCAGGTGTGGCTAAACTCCTTTGCCCCAGAATCAATTACAATTTGAAATGACCTAGCCAGAAAGTTTCTGCAAAATACTTCCCTACATCTAAAACTGCAAAGCTTGGGAATGACATTGCCGCATTCACACAAATAGATGGAGAGTCCATTTATAAGGCCTATGAGAGATTCAAAGAACTGCTTAAGAGGTGCCCACACTATGCTTTGCCTGATTGAGTAATCATTCAAACGTTTTACAATGGACTAGTAGGTTCCCTTAGGTCCATTATAGATGTTGTTGTAGGAGAATCACTAATGGTCAAACCATTTGATGAGACTTATGCATTGATACACTGGAAAAAGTTGCTAGCGTGCATGAATCTAATGTCTTAGCTATCTTTGCCAGCCACCAAGTGAGGAGATGATGCATGAATTAGTAGTAAATCCGAGCATGAACACTTTAGAGTCAAATAATGTCATTGCAAACTAAGGTTATAACCCTTATTTCAATATCTATAACCCAGGCTAGAAAAATCATCTTAACTTTCAATCGAGCAACAATAACCAGCAGTAGAGAAACCCTCAAGCTAACCCTGTAGGGAATTGGAACAACCAATAAAATAACCACCAAAAACAACTATACCCACCAACATTTTATGCCAATACCCAACGAATCTAGAAAAAGTAGTCTCTTGAGAAATTGATGTTCAAATAGGGAACCAATTACAGAGCCAAGCTATAACCATAAAGAATCTTGAAATCCAACTAGGATCGCTGGCCAATTCAATGAATAACAAATCCCAGGAGCACTCCAAAGCAACACTGAGGTTAACCCTAAATACCACAATCTTGACCAGTGTAAGATGATTAGAGTGAGAATTGTGTTAAAGAGGGGAGAGATCCATAGAAGTGGATGCAACCCCGTTAAGCCTGACATAGAAG